>JAVTVY010054830.1:0-28395 GCA_036873755.1 Hanleya hanleyi | reverse complement strand
TGTCGTACGGCACTGATGCCAAACAATCACACTTACAAGCTGCGATGTACTTCAGAGATACGCCCGGAAACCAGAACAACCTACTCGGTGCCAATAATGGGTACGCCCTACGCAAAAGAATGACAGCCGAAAGCAAGTCCGTCGATATGATGGGACGACTGCACGCCGATCTGTTCCTCCAAGACCGCTACATGATGAACGGTGTATCCATCAAGATCAAGTTGATCCGTTCCTTACCTATGTTCGCCTTAATGGCCAGTGGACCGGGGGCTTTCGATTACAAGATCGTCATTGAAGATGCAGCCCTGTTTGTCCGTACGGTAGATTTGCAACAGGGAGTGTTGCTGAGTCACATGCAAGCCTTAGCGAAAAAACCAGCCCAGTACCCCATCCGACGCGTACAGACCAAGGTGTTCTCTGTGCCAACCGGTGCGATGATGGCCAATCGTGAAAATTTATTTCTAGGGGATCTGCCTAAACGTCTTACCCTGGCGTGTGTGTCCAACACCTCATTCAATGGAAATTGGGCTGAGAATCCGTTCAAATTTGATCATTTCAACATCAACTTTGTGGTACTGCACGTGGCCGGTCATCAAATTCCAGCCCGGCCATTACAACCGGACTTTACTAACGCAAACTATGTGCGGACCTACCTGAACCTGTTTACAGCCACAGGACAAAACAACCAGGACGAAGGCAATACCATCAGTCGACAAGACTTTAGCCGTGGGTACACATTGTTCGCCTTTGACCTCACCCCCACCTTGGAACACGATCATCAACTGGCTTTGCTGAAGAAAGGAAACCTACGGTTGGAACTGCGTTTCTCTACCGCTCTAACCTACACCATTAACGTGATTTGCTACGCCGAGTTTGATAACGTCATCAGCGTGGATCAGCAAAGAAACGTGCTGTGTGACTACGCCAGCTAAGATGGATACAGAGCAGCTGATGAGCATACTCCAGCGAGATCCCAAGATCCCCTTTCGAGGTGTGTTTCCACGCAATGTGTTTCCCACCCACTCTACCACTCCAGCAGCCTACATCCTGAATACAGACACGAGGAGTCGACCCGGTGAACATTGGATAGCTGTGTACGTGGACACCCATGGCCAAGGCGAATACTTTGATTCCTACGGACTTGCACCCCTCCATGCCGATTTGGTGAAATTCATGGACGTCTCTACTACAGAGTGGCGTTGGATTACGCAAAGATTACAAGGCCCCTTGAGTAGTGTGTGCGGACAGTACTGTGTGTTTTATCTCACTCACCGGAGTAGAGGACATTCTATGCCTACCATTGTACATATGTTTGATGATTATTGCCAAGCCGAAGACCGTGATGTCCTCGTCTATGACTGGACGGCCTCTCGTTTTAATGTGCATGCTCCATTTCTCTGGTTAACTTAAAAAAATGTACTGCGCGTGCGCGCAGACCCCTTGTTTATTATTGTTATGACGTTGTTGTTCTGACGTTCATTGTTGAATAAATTGATGAAAAAACACAAAAAAATGATTTGACTTTCTCTTTTTTATTTAAGTCAACAAGAATGAGTTACTGACTATATACAAATAGAATACAGGGTACAAATAGTAGGGGTATGTGCACATAGAATAGTAGTGATTAAGGTACAAAAAAGTTCTGTCAGGAGTAGGATTCGAACCCACGTACGGCAATCGCCGACCAGCACTTAATACCGGCGCCTTAGACCACTCGGCCATCCTGACTTTTACAGTTTTATAACTCGTGTATCAACAGTTATAGTTCCACATTTGTTTTTTACAAGTCCAAGTATGTAGTGCTCACACCGTCGGCCAATACTTTTCGTTTGGGATAAAAGAAAGTAAAGGCGTCTCTTTGCTGGATATAGGTGCGCATCTGGTGGTCGACGACCCGGAATCCTCGGTTAGTCCCACTGGCACTGGCCTGGCTTTGCAACACGCCCAGGTAGAGAGCTTTGTCGATGTTGGGATCGCGCCGGCTCACCCCTTTACAACTAAATTTATTTTCCGCTCTTTCATCTCCGCCGTAACAGTAGTAGGTCTTAGAGGAGAGCGCAATCATAGCATCCCCGCTCCACTCCAGCTTGAAGAGCCCGGGTGTCCGCTTGTCGTAGGTGTAGTGATCGCGTCGGGGTAGCCACTGGTCCCGTTCCGCCTCATATTGTGCCCGTAACTCGGGTTTGACGAGTGACTCCCAGTCCGGGTGGGAAACGGCCATGTAGGCCGAATCGGTGTCCATTTCCATGAGTTGCCAGTCTGAGGAATTAAAATACACACCCATAAAATCGTATATGAATTCCAGCATCCTCAGCTTGGCCACCTGATAGACCATACATCCAATCTGCAGGGGTAAATTGTACCGGATAGTCTTCTTGGCTGAAGTGACTTCATAGGTGTCGTCATCGATCACCTCCACGGACCGAAACAGAGGAGAATTCACTTTTTTGCGGGCTTGGGTAGTAGTACAAATGTTCACGTTGACGTGCTTATCCTGGTTCGTAACTGTTTTTCCATAATAACCATTCCCAGTGAGCTTCCAACATTCAGCCATGATGGCCTGACTCGGGTCTTGATCACCTTGACGACGGGCCTTCGTCACGAGGTCGGCATTCTCCGCAAAACAAGCCTCAGGTACGTACTGTATCACTTGATATATTTGAGTAATTTCCAAACCGTGGTTCATGTACCACTGCAGTAAGGGGGTGCCCAGCAAGATTTTCTCGGCCCACATACTTCCAATCAACATGCGGCGAGGTTTAGGCAAACACTCGTGTTGCTCCGCATAGGCGACCATGGTCTCTCCAATGTCAGCCCGACCCACCAGCGTGTTCTTGAAGATAGGCGGACACTGGGCGAAGAGGGGCTTGAGAGTGTCGGGAACATGCACATCACATTCTACAAAGCCGTAGAGCTGTCCCGAACGAATGGCGTCCAACATCTGGGGCAGACTCAGCAGTCGCCGACGACTCAAGGGGTACTCACGCTCTTTTAGGAACCGTTGTAAATGGGGCAGGGCCTGGCACATCGTGTGAAATTCACACTCCCACATCTCAATGAGCTGGAATCCTCGCTCTTTGACATAATCTCCGTTGGCCACTACTTCGTCGCGTAATTCTTGCGGTGTTTTTCCACGTCGCTCATTGAAGCGTCCAGCGCTGAAATGGCATTCGTGGCCGTGCCAGTAACAGCCATAAAACTGGAAAACGGTCGGTGTTCCTTGTACAAGGGCAAACCCATCGACGGGGAGTCGGCGATCTCCTATCCGCTTCTCTGTGGCGTTGGTCTGGTGACGAATATAAATTCCCCGTCGATAGGCTTCCCAGTCCAACCACTGGTCGGCGAGATGTTTGTAAGGTGTCCGTTGCGGTGTAAAATGCCGACCTTCTGCCAACCAACGCGTATAATGACCGCTGGGCATGGGTTGGGCGAGCGACCACAAGTACAAGGCATTCGCGTCAAACCCAATGATTTTGGCACACGGTTTTCCACTGGGGAGAGTAGTCACATCCTTCTCATGGTAGCGGTGAAAAATAAGGCTAGGGCCACCCACAATGTTCTGCTTCAAACAATCGTGCATGTCTGCATCTTTTCGTTGTATGAGTGAAAAGTACGTAGGACACTCTTGAAACAGATGGCGAAGCGCCAGACCAGGTAAACTTAAGCACTCCTTGAATATGTCCACATGCATTTGGCGACGAAAGAGTTGCACCATTTTCTCGGCCGCTTCGAGAAAGGGAACCACATCTAGGTTGTTATACCACACCAGGAAATCTCGCAACGTCTTCATGCTGTGGCAGTTCCACACTTGTTGGAGTTCGATGTAGGCGGCCTCCGGCAGAGCTTCCCCTTTCAGGTCATTGTAAAACGCTTCCCGGGGTGGCAACTGGGTGTCTTCTAAGCGGTCCAGGCTCGTCATATAGGTGTAAGGAAAGTAACCTTTGGTTTGTGCACAGTCATAGGCCTTGACCCACTGGTCATAGCTACAATTAGGAGCTAAATAGTTCTGTACATCGAGAAATGCAGTGATGTGGTATTGAGGGCCATGTGGTTGTTGATCTTCTTGATCACCGACTTGAGGGTATCGGACTGCGCCAAGTAAGGGTAGAGAAATTCCTTCACCATGTTCAAGTCGTATCGCCCCGAATTGAAGCCGAGCACCGGTAACTGACCTAGGTATTGTAGGAACCGTAACTTCAATTTCGCCGCATACGGTTTCGGTAAAGGGACATCCTGCGACTGCAGAGGCTGCGACTGGGATTCCGGCTCCGACTCGGACTCGGACTCTTCATCATCGCTGAACGCTACACCGGGTTCAGGAATGCGGTCGTCCAGCTGGGCCAGTACGTCCTCGAACTTGGCCACCAACAATTCCGTACTGACCGCACTGACTTCCTCTAAATACTCCATCATACGGGTGATCAACTCATGGGATTCTCCCGTGGACACGAAACACACCGGTGCAGCGTCATAGCCGGGCACGTTGGTTGAAATGCTGACACTGAGGGGGATATGGCGCTGCGTCCACTGTGTTTTAGCCGAAAATAGGTCCATGGGCTCTAACAGGGCCTCAAAATCATAGCATGCCCGGAAGGGGAAATAACGGTCCTCCTCCGGTATCATCACACCCTCATCGGCCAGTTCCTGGAAAATAGTAGGTGCATTATGATACACTCCACCCGGATATACTCGCTTGACACTGTTGTCACAGGTTTTCTCGTGGCGATGTAAGTTGTAAGACTTTTTAAACACACGATGGCATTGGGCACAACTGAAAGACTGAGCGTACTGGCTCATATTGTAAATGAGTGAAAAATGACTCACGCCATTGTCATCGAACACATTGACTTTCATCGTAGCAGCATACCGTTCTGTTGATCGCCGAACCAATTCAGCCACAAATGTATCCTCCTCGCATCGTAATCGATAAACAAAGATATTAATATCGAACAGTCTTTCCACGTCATCCAAATTCTTAAAGGGAACTCCACGGAAGTGCCGCTTATCCACGTCTTGCTGCTCTAAATACTGCTCCCAATAGCCATCGGCCAATGTGTCACAAGCCCTGGGGTGACACTCGTCCAGATGCACGGCCAAACATCGAAACAGACATTTCCGGTCTTTGTAGGGCCCGTGTGTCCCTCCTGTTAATGCGTACAGGCCTTTTCGATGAGGCAACCACGGGGGAAGTAGTACAGGAGCACCGATCGGGTAATCTCGCATTTTCGTGATGAAAAATGTGACGTTAGTCACCATTTCCACCAACCATTGGGTATTGGGGTGTTGCAACTGGGCCCATTCCAATGGATCCAACGTAGTCAATTGGTCGATGAGTGGCTCCAGAGAAATAGCATCTGTGATCGTGAATGGCTGGTCAAACACATACGAATTATTACTCGGATAGAAATACCGCAGTTGGTCCGTGTTTTTGTGCCGTAAGATATACCCAAATGTCACATTCAATTTGAAGGCAGTACCCTGATCTTGGAAAATGTTCTCGGCGTAAGTAGGAAGAAGCGTGACGTCCTCCAAGCGAAAATTGTACAAATCCAAAAGACGACGGTCACGGTGATAACAATGGCGTATGGTAGCCCAGTGACGTTGATAAATGGCCCTCACACGCTCGTCTTCAGGCAAGACTTCAACCGGAGGTGCTCCTGGATCGTCTGGAAAATCTTCTCCACGTCTCATGCTTTTCGTCTCATACAAGCGGATAGGCAAGCAGGCAGGCAGGCAGGCAGGCAGGGAGGCAGGCAGGCAGGTCAGGTAAGTCAAATTGAATACACCCTTTCCCTAAAAATCGACTCCTTTTATACGTTTTTCACTGGAGGTGGGTACAAAATGGTGGATACTCACCGACCACTCCCCTTAAAACCAAGCCGCCATCTTGTACCCACCTCCTGTCAATTGATGAAGAGTGGTGGAGGTGGGTACAAAATGGCGGATACTCACCTCCCACCACACAACCACACAGGCCGCCATCTTGTACCCACCTCCTGTCAATTGATGATGTGTGGTGGAGGTGGGTACAAAATGGCGGATACTCACCTCCCACCACACCACCACAACAGGCCGCCATCTTGTACCCACCTCCACCACACCGGTGTCAGTCAGTGCACTGTGTGTGGAGGTGGGTACAAAATGGCGGCCTGTGGGGTGGTGTGGTGGCAGGTAAGTAGCCGCCATCTTGTACCCACCTCCACCACACATCCACTCACGCATGCGCACATCCACACTTATGACGTCACACCAAGTTCTGCGCATGCGCAGTGAGGCGCCAGCGCGCTGAAAGACTCTTTGTATACTACTTATATCTGTATCATTTTGTCGTTGTTTCAAATCGAACTTTTCAGGTTGGTGTAACTGATTAGCGTGGGTGTTTGAATTTCATTATTTTGACAAGTTTTAATCCATTACTGGTGATAATTTTGCTACATACATAAAGTTGGGCTCTTATGAATATCCTTGCACCAATGAAATGTTATATTATAAATAGCAATTCCCATTATTCCAGACAAAGGGTTCACCCACCAAGAAAAACCCACCGTCATAAAGTTTATGGAACAGTCATTAGATCTACTGCTAACATTGATTTCCTATGCAACATTGCCAGTGAACCGCATTGTGAAGGAAAACAATAAGTGCTCCCTTGTCGTAGGGCGCTGTTTTGTACGGTTAGAAATTTCTCGAAAGAAAACATTTACGGTGAGGATCCTGAATTTCGTCAAATCTGACAAATAGTCCGAAAATCAACTCATCGGAAAATACTATGTTTAGCAAATATTTGTATTACTTCATGGAAATCCAAGCGCCTGAAGCGGTCGATAGCTTTTTCAACGGTGTAAATACAGATGTTTTCTGTTTCATTTATTCACCAAGTTTATCCATAGCAAACATTAGATAGCACAGAATGAAGACAATACTGCACACTCTCAAAAATATTCAGGTAAAAGTGCTCAACTGATCAGGTTGTATATCCACAACTCAATTTCAGAGATTTTGACTGAAATTCACGGCTGATTACCTGAATTTCAGGAAAAAGATCCCTGAATGAGATGATTTTCCCTGAAATTCAGGCAAATGTATCACCCTGATTCGTAAGCTCCCGACCCTATCCAGGTACGTAAAATCCCCTAAAATATAGGTAATTTAGCTTTAATTCATGGTTGATATACTTGAATTTCAGGAAATTATCCCTGGATTTCAGGTAAAATCTCTGAAATTGAGTTGTGGAAGTGCAACCTGATATATTCAGGATTATTCCCTGAATATTTTCGAGAGTGTGGTTTGTAATCTCATAAAATTTCATTTCATTCTGTTGGATAGTTGTTTTTTTTCGTGCAGGAGAAATATAAGCACTATTACGACCTACACGCTAATTTGTCAGAAACGACATTTCTGCTCCTGTAACCTAAGAAATATTCTCCTCATATTAACTGACCACGTGTTGAATCATCTCACATATGTGGCTTCTCAGCTTGAATAAACGCCTGAGTACACCAAGGTGGACATGGAAATGTCATGCATGTTATGAGTGTACAATATTGACCTCGCAAATAGACCTTAAACTTGTATCTTCTGTAGAGGTGATATGGCATAAGTTTATAACTTCAATCCCCAGCTAACGTAAGCTTCTATATAGCCATACAAGCGTCTAGTCCGTCATTCAGCATCCAGCCGTCGCCCATCAATTTCCGCGTCCATAATCCAAAGACCTAATTCATATAATAGCATTAGCGCCAAATTAAAAGAATAAATCATAGTATACATAAAACTGGGCTAATGTCCAGCAAGAGAAAAGCGGTCAACAGTTTTCAAGGATGCCAGCAAGACATCATAATGTTCCAAAAATACATACATACTAAATTCTCTCAGAATTATGGCATTAGGCATGTCTTTTTTTCACAGAAGAAATTTATTTCATGCAATTTCATTGGTTTTAATTTGTCTTTTGCGTGACGTTTACCTGTAGTAGCGTCCTTGGATACGTAACTCTCCGCATTTCGGTTGTTACCGTATATACGAGGCAGCACAGAGGAAGACAGAAGAAAATTCCACAACACGGAAGAGTGTCGAAAACAGCGGGCGTATACGACTCCGTCGACATGATACGGCTATTAACTCCTTGATATAATGTTCTTTCGTCGAACATTGTTGGTAGTGTAACGATACATTCAGGTGGGACGTTGGCAGGTAGAGACGTTAATGACCGAACCGCTTTGGCTGAAACGAAAACTCAAAAAAGCTTTTCTAATTAAGAAGTATAATCCATTTCGGAATAGAGATTGCGGTATTCAGGTTAACGCGATTTGGGAGCAGCTAATAAAATTATTCTAGAAAGCATAGTTCACTATACCTCGGAACTGTGTTATGAACATTGAATCCTGTCCGACGTCGTCTTTTGATACCCAAGTCACCCGAACGACGTAGCTCTTTGTTGCGTCTCCTTTCAATTTTGTTACGTGTATAAAGTCAGACTCCATGACGTTATTAACGCTTTGTCTCAATTTATCTGAACTTGCTATGTTACATTCGATATAAACTTTGTGCACTCATAGGGACTGTAACAACAACATATTCCATTGGAATTCGGCATTTGTATAATATGAATCTCAAAATTTTAAATGCACCGGAAAGCCGAGAGCTCGTTCATTAAAATGTGTCTACGTGAAGAGGCTCAGAGTTTGTAGTAGTATTCCATCCGTGTTAGTCCTGATGAACTTGTAGGCCGAACACGTGGACAGCGTTGACGTGAACGTGGACTGTGTGTGCAAAGGCCAGGAGGAGCAGTCATCTCACAACATATCTTATTTAAAAAAAATCTTCAAATTGTTAAGCTACACCCGGCGTCTTCTTCCTAAATTAGACCGATAATCTAATCTGAGTGCAATCATATCCCTAAGAAACTAGGGCGTGTTGTAGGATCTTATTACACCAGGTTAACACCTGTTAAACTAACATCATAGATCAACAACTGAATATTGATCTCAGCGATGCTCACAGGTGAAAACGTTTTGTGACATATAAGCTAATTTCTACATACACCCTGGTAAATGCGGGCAATTATTATTGCTCATGTGTCAAAAATTGGGATGAAGCAGGCTGAGTGGAAGATACGTCCGTGTTCGTATATATAAAGGTAAATGTTTGTCTCATTTAAGGATAGCTATCCCGTTAGAGGGTCAAAACTGGTCATTTTTTTGTATTTCTTCATTCAAATATTCACCTATTTCGTCTAACATTTGGTGAAAAAAAAATGAAATCAAAATTCTGATTAGAAGTGCTTCAATATTAGGATTACAAATTTAGTTTCTGAGGCACTGGATGTATAGCTGGATTTGCCCGATTTCTAGCTTTTCATTTTTTTCACAAAGCCGAGATTTAAACGTTTATTTCTGTACAAGTATCCAGGCTACGATTTTGAAATTTGACATGCTTGTTATACTTATAAGGTTACCTAGTAAACCGTATCTCACTTTTTGTAAGTTCGGCTTCGTTTTTTAATTATTCAACTTTCCACACAAACGACCGTAAAATAGTACGTTTTTTCAATTTATTTGAGTAAAATAGCTGTAAAAACAAAACCAGGCAAAAATTTGAAAAAAGTGAGATACAGTTCACTAGTTCGAGTTGTCTCCTATCAAGGTATACCATCAAAGTTGAAACAAAATCAACAGATTTCATGAAATTTCAATTGGAAAATGGACGCTATTGTTTTCGTTTGAATTTCTTTAATCTGGAACATTTTCTACACAGTAGCAGCATCGGGTATACTAATCATACATGTATATTTGGAATCCCTACGATGTACGCTTTCTATATGAACTATAAAATATATAGTTTATTACGGTTATCTTGTATATTTATTGATTCAGAAGACAAATTGTCACGGGGGTGCAAAAACTGCCTCTAACGGGATAGCTATCCTTAGCGGTCACGTCCAATTAATCGAGGCTCTTTCTCGATGCCTTCGAGATGGATCGAGAAATTTCTCGGCTGAAACCGGGAGGGCAGAACCGGGACCCCTGACGCCGTCTCCCGGTTTGCTCCCGGTTCTATCTCGATCGAAACGTCCCGGTTCCTTAGTTTTCAGGCGATCGGAGTGTTGTGCGGGTACCATATTTTGAGGGGCGATCGTCATCTAAGCAGGTCGCAGCCTAAAATAGAATTTCATGTTATTGTACGTTTAATCGATATATCCATGATTGGAATCCAATTGAGAGAAAACGTTTCATTGTTTTCTATATAAATTAATAATATAAAATTGAATGATTTTCTCAAACACTGATTGTGTATCTGACTAATATCCGACGCGGAATAAATGACACATCAACTGGATATAATCTGAATAATAATGATATGAAAGCATGCTATAATTATTATTCCATAAAATTGTTTTAAACCAAACATGGATCGTTTCAACCGAAAAATGAAGTGTTTGACCGGTGTTTTAACCTCGGTGTGTAATTTGTTTTATAATTTTGTATTATTCGTTGCAGATTCCATTTTACTGAGAATTACTGTCTTGAAATATAATTCAAGTAAGGAGATTGTATCAACAGAGTTTATTTCTGACATAAGTTTTGCCTGGTAGATGTTAGCGGAAATGTTGACAATCGGAACAAGGGGTGCTGATAATTCACACCACAGTCGGTCCGGGAAAAATGTCGGTTGAAACAACAGCGAAGAGTAATTAGCGCTCAATTCAGAGTGCAACCAGGCTTTAAATCAACGTTCATGTACATTTCACTATAACAATACCACGTGTTGTCAGTGTGAAAAGCTTATATGGAATGCTCAAACACTTCGATCGCGCGTTTATGTTTATATTATCCGGTTTCCAATGAATTACCAACCTTTCCTGTGGTTTTAAAAACTGCTGTATTTCTGAAAACCGGGAAAATCTTTGAAGAGACGTGGTACAATAAGTTTTCAAGTCAAGATCCTATCAAATAAGTAATATCAAGCAAAACCTCTCATTCTGATATACTTTCAGAAGAACAATTATACTTTAATCCAGACTTGCAGAATTTATTACAATTCGCAGTCCGTGGACATATCTAATGAAGTGATTCAAATTCTAACACTGGTTCAAAATCATTTACACTGAATAATAATGGGCCAACTTATGTAATTCACTTGGTGATGTTTTTTTACCTTTCCATACATCAAAATTACGCTGTCGAAGCGAGTATGCGACTACAGATGTCTAGACGGAATAACAAAATAATGTTAAAAGAATCATGTTCAATGTACTTCATTATCCATGGCTTAATGCATATGTACTCGCCGGGATTCGTCTCGCTGCCACAGAGGAGTACATATGGAGCGAGCATACGTCTTCCGAATGGTTCAACCTTCATTTGAAGGCATCTCGATTCCATTCTCGAAGCAAGTCGATTTATTTCGAGGGGGATCGAGACGGACTTTTACTTCGAGAGAAAACCGGGAGCAAACCGGGACAGCAATCGATAGAGATAAACCGGAACCCTTCGAGACGAGATATTTATCGGTTTTACTCGTTTATCGAGAAACCGTCTCGATCGATTGGACATGACCCCTTAAGTGATGACAATTTATTGCCATTGATCCCCGGAGATTTTTAGGCTGTAAGACACATCCACAATGAACAGCACAATGGCGGACTGACGAAAGAACAGAGGAAAATTTTAGGACACTGCTGCCGCGACCCATCCTCCATCACAGGTTCACAAGCCGACTTTGTAGGCAGTCTGATGTGCCGTGTCATGGATACAACATGCCTTATTAATATACACACTTCGTCTCATATGACCACCTCGATGTTGTTATATCGTCTGAAATATTATGAATGTGTTTGTAAAGAAAATCTATAAACGCACGTGAAATTTCTAATCAGTTCAAATGGTTGATGGTAATATGAAATTTCCGTCTATTTTGTTTTGTCCATTTACATTAAATGCTGAAAAATCGCACTTACGCAAATGTATGCTTGATTACCCATGTGATCAAGGCATTGCCTGGTACTCGGTTGCGAAGGGATGAGGAATGACAAGTACAGGTTTCACATCGCCTATATCCTATAGCGACATAGACGTGAGCGAGCCGATAACGTTAGAAAACGTTGTTTCTTCCCATTGTTATCTGATGTCGGTGGCGGCTATCCTGTAGACGTTAAAGTGCATACCAGGATTCATCAACTTATTGTCTGGATTGGTCCATTATTATAAACTAATTTAATAAACAATTAAATCTACCAAATTATTTATTTGATTTATTGTATTACTAAAATTACTTAATTAACCCAGTAGATCAATCAATCTCCACAGGCCCCTATGGGAAACAGGCGATGCCAACATGTTGGATTTCACAGGAATAGCAATGCAGATGAGCTTCGGTTCTGAAGCAACTGAGACTTTTACACTCATGTCAGTTTAGAGGGACTTTGAAAACCAAAATGTAGAAGAAAGTGAGGATAATAGATTACATGTATTCTTTTACAATTATGTAGTAGAACCTCGTCAACACGAACAGTTTGGTTTTGCAACTTCAGTGCAGCTCCACAAGAGTCGTTTTATTATAACGAGTGCTCATTCACCCCCATGGCTCATTCACCCCCATGGGTTCATTCACCCCCATGGGTTAGTTCATAGGGATAGGGAGATCGCGTGCCCTTTCTATACCACTCATCGCGTACTACTCATCGCACATGCGCAGTCGACCCATTCTACTGTAGGGTGCAAGCCTGGCCCATGGAATCTCAGGTAGCGAAAACACCAGGTCTCTCGCCCCACCCTATCCCGCGCCACACCTATAGGGATAGGGATATCGCGTGCCCTTTCTATACTACTCATCGCGCACTACTCATCGCGTATGCGCAGTCGCCCCACCCTATCCCGCGCCATGCCTATGCGAGCCGCTGTGCAGTGAGTAAAGCGGAGTAGGAGGAGGAGGAGGAGGAGGAGTAGGAGGAGGAGGAGGACACGCCACGGATTATACTAGGTAGATTTTTCATTGAAGTCGTAATGATTGAAGTCGGTGAGTAGACACAGGAGACTTCAAATATTGTTCTTTTACTCAGCAAATGCTAAAATATATAACCACACCCTATATAATATTCACTTGCTGTCGTATCAGCGATCTCAAAATTACCTCTTCCCTTGAAGTTCCCGGGTCATTATTTTCATGCCCAGGCACCCACTTCAACAAACGACCGACCCAAGTCAAAATCGTGTTCACCTGCAGACAATCGGTAACTTTTTTTCGGATCACTACTCTATTCTAAAGCAATCTTCATTAGTCTCCATGATGAAAGTATACAAAGCATTGCATGTTGTAGCGTGGGACATGACGATTTGTCTGCTCGAGAAAAGGTGATGCATACAACGAGTGCGCAACGCGAGTTGTGATCACCTTTCGAAAGCTGACAAAACGTCATGTCCCACGCTACAACATGCAATACTTGCTACATGTATATTATAGCGAATGTCTTATTTGAAAAAAGATGAAGACTTTAGAATCAGATATGTGAAACGAGGATGGTACGATGAAATAAGTGAAAGCAAATGTAGGCTACCGTACAGCACAGCGCGACCGCAATCTAGGTAAACCAAGATGGTAAATTAGGGAAATACCATCTAGATGTAACGCTATGAGATATTCGAGCGAATGTGTTGCCGATATTCTACGAGATTTCCTAATATGGCATTGATTGACGTTTACTTCACGGAGACCAACGGTTCACCGGCGGTCGGTCTTTTGATATTTTCTACCGTCTGACGATACGGTAATTCCCCTAATAATTCAATCACAGGAAGTTCACTTTTCCACTCGGTTATTCAGACACAGACAAAAAGTAACATGCCCATTCTTCATTCAAATTGAAGAAAAGTCACATAATGACAAAATGTGGCACTTTGTATCTAGTGCCATGAAGAATATAGCCTGATATAAGCCATTTTTGTGGCACTTCCTGTGATCGAATTATTAGGGGAATTACCGTAAGCAGACTTTTCGGTGGTACAAAATCCATTGAAGTTTGCGTACGATGTCTAGACATGATGTCTTATTTGGATACTGTCTCCGTTTTCTGTTTACTGTTGGTCCTCATATAAAGTCATTTGTAAACCATTACGACTCCGGTTGTATCCAAACATAGGTAATATACTACTAAACCTCTTATCGGGTAGAGCCAGTCTGGTGGTGATACGCGAGTGCATGTGCAGTGAGGGGTAGTACAGAAAAAGAAGTTTCGGAGGCGCTGACTATTCCTCAAGCACTTCAAGGTTATATGCATAGCAATATTTGCAGAGAGAGAAGGGGAATCCCACGTAACGCCTTAACGCCCATCTTAACGTCTTAACGCCTATCTTAAAGCCTTAACGCCTTATCTTAACGCTTGAACGCCCTAGCATAATGCCTCGTCATCATGATGCAGACAGACGAGAGAAGAAAGATCAGCTCGTTCACAAGTTCTCATATAATTTGTTCCCCCAATGGTACATCATACCTAATTTGGGGGAGCCGCGTTGGGTTTGTTCACAATTCAAGTATGCGATTGTCCAGTCAGAAGCCGCCATTTGGCGCTGCATTTGCCACATTCGTTCTTGCCCGTTAGATGTATTCTTGAATGCTCTTGTCCAATCAGAAGCCGCCATTAGGTGTTGCGTCAACCTTCGACCATGTTCGCTCTGATCCGTTGGTCCGTCTTCTGGCAGGTCAGGATACCGTAAAGGCAACTGGAACAGGGTAGGGTCTTGGTGGGTGGTAGCTCCATATCCTCTTCCAAGTGACGCTTGGTCTTCATGATGGACCTGTGCGTGGGGTCGCCTTTCATTTCAAGCGATAGCAGGCTATACTGTCCATAGATCGCCATGGCTTTAAGTTATCCTATCCGGTACACAATACGATCCCAAAAGGAAGGATCTGCCTCACTCAGGCTTCCTTGGGACGTAGCCTGACTGTCTGAGTTCAAGCTCTCCGTATCAGTAGATAGACTATCAGCCGGTCTCTGTTTCGGTATGTCGGTGGATTCTCAGAATCCACTGATATATTCTCAGCATCTGCATCAGCTTCTTGTGCCTCGGTGTCCCCAATCTCATGTATATTCTCCTAGTGTGGCAGCATATCGTAGTGTCTGGTGAACGTCCGTTCGAACTCAGAGCAAGTAAGAACCATGTTGACGCTAGAACGTCGACTGTGCGCGTTTTTCGGATACGCTCGCTTGATGGACAGTAACGCCCACTTCTGAAATAGACCAGAAGCTCTGATGGGTCTAGATATTCTATGGAATTGACACAAATTCATCGAAATGCCAGGAGAGATAACCAGGAATTGGGCCAACAGAGTTATCAACCCTGAATGCTACCAAAGATGCTGTTTTACTACTACTGGCAACCAAGCAATGATGAGAAATTGCACTTCCGGTTCATCCATTGCTTGTGTTGTGCGAGTCTACAATTATCAGGCTTCTTCTTCAATTTCATGTCTCATACGCTGTTCCTGGATTGTTTGATTCCAGGTCTGATATAGTTCGCCGTTCCTGATTGGCTATCAGAAATCGTCAGAATGGTGAAGGTCGACCAGACTGATGAGGAGCTGGTGGAGGCTCCGATCGTTGTCAAGGACGGCTCTTTACAGGTAATCTAACAAGAATTCTATCAATTATCCACTACTAAGTGATAAGTGGTAGGAAATACGTCATTGATAAATTATTTTAGCCTCACCGTAGTGAAATATATTTTTCAATCTCCATACGAGACAGAGGGAACATATCATTGGGTGTTCGAAGGAGAAGTGGCTCAGTAGGATAGAGCGTCAGTGGTTGTTGTCATGGGCGATATGAGTCCCATCAAATCTCTCAAATTTGATTTTCTAGTTTCAATGTCACAGTGACTTTATAAGGTTTATTATATCTATACTTTCCGGCAAAATTGGAAATATCGTCAATGCATATTGAGGAATGAGAAGCCAAAGCTGGAATCCGAAGTTCATCTCAACTGTCGTTAACCACTCACGAGAATATGGGTGATTTATGTCACCTCATATCAATTGCACGCCGTTCGTTGGGGCAAAAACGTCTTTCCCCACCCACCCTTCGCTATGTTAAAACAAAATTATTTGTACGGCAGTATTTACTAAGCCGGTATCTATTAGTATATGCTGTTTTTGTCAGTATATGTATGCATTTAGATTAAATCTATTATATTAGAATAATAGGTCCCACTTCCCGTCATTTATAAGTGTACCCGATCAGTGGTGGGTCTCATTTCTCAAAGGAACTCCGTGGCTAGTGCAAGCGTTATTTTCGAAACCTATGTAGAAAGCAGAACGCCAGCTGGTGAATTGTTGTGCTGCAACCTGCCGCAGATGAAACGTGGTACTTCGTATTTCTGACGGTACGGAGAAAAAATGCTTTATTTTGCAGGAGGAATCATTTAACCCTACTCAGGGGTTAACGATCCTTACTACGGCTGTCTTCATAGTTGGGGAGATAGCTGGAACAGGTGTACTTGCTCTGCCAAAGGCAGTTGAAGATGCAGGTACGCAGATACTCATTTTAAAGGGAGTATACTTATCTCTTGCCAATAGAGCACCCTTTTAAACTAGATTGTTGTTTTCCTGCCTTAAGCATTAAATATTGTACAAATATTGCATGTTGTAGCATGGGACATATCGATTTGTCAGCTCGAGAAAACGCACAGCGCGAGTTCTACATCACCTTTCGAGAGCTGACAAATTAACATGTCCCACACTACAGCTTGCAAAACTGGTTTTCCCTATCTCTTCGACATGGGAGATGTTTTTATGCCGCATTTGACATTTGCCCCATTCGACCGACTCAGTATGACGTCACGGTGACGAAATTCGGTCAACGGATTTTTCTCGCGGGTTTGGAATAAAATAGCACTGTTTCATGAATGAAGAAGGTCAACCGGAAATGACATCATCAAAACCGACAATAGCCGATATCTCTCGAATGGTAGAGTTATGAGATTTTAATCGATATTTTATAATGAAGGCGTTGATTTCCATATACCAGTTGTTACGTCAACTGAGTGTGACATGGACGTCATGTGAAATTTTATCGGTCCAAGTAGGAATATCGGTGGAAAAATGTTCATATTGACTGAGCATTGTTCGAAGTTCTTCCTGACGCGCTGGTTCAAGATGACACAATTTCCAATCCAAATTAAGTAGAATGTCAGAGATCTGTAATTTCGCCGCTGTCATGGGCTCTGCACTAGTTCATTATTATCAGGGTCAGAACTAACTACACTTACAGGGTGTACAGTATTGTTAGTGCTATCTCTGTCTATGTATAACTTTAACATATTTACATGACATAACTGTTTGTGTTTGAAGGAGTCTGAATTACATAATTAAGGTCACTTAATTTCTTTTCAATGACATAAGGACCATAATATCTAGACTTAAAGATGTAATCAGCCTCAAAATGGATGGATTTTGTAAACTCTCCCCTGTGGATTATTCAGCAGCGAAGTTTGCTAAAGCATCACATGTACTCGTTATATTTGATGATAGTGGGATCGCCAATATACAACGAATGCAAGAATATCTTGTCAGAGAAATTTGAAACTCTGCCCGCTTCGACGGGTTTTCTGTTTCGCCATTGAGTGTGTGCTGTACGCGGAGAGGAAAATGACGTCACTACGGGACGTATGAGTGACGTAGCGACGCTCACGAATCTGAATGCTGAACAGCTGCAGCTATGAGATAACGTCATGGCTCGTGCCTACGGTTCGGTAATGTGGCATAGCATACGTTGATAGAATGCACCACACGTGTATACGCTTGTTGACACGGCCGCGAAAAAATAAACGGCAGGCCATGCCGTTTATTTTTATAGATCAATTCCTTCTATTTTCTCGTGAATGGTAGAAACAAGTTTAGTTTTTTGTGGTCAGATGTGTTTCATTTTGTGCCTGTTGTAACATATGTCACTTTCGCTGAGTTTGAAAGACATCGATTTCAGCCCAGATTTGAGGCTGATTACATCTTTAAGTGCATCACCAGAAATACGCAAAAAGCCAGTACCTTTTCACTTCGTTTAATGGCATGTTTATCGTAGGTTATTTTCATACATTTTTGTGCTGACTTTAAATTTGACATCGCCAAATCACATGCTTTAGTCAACCTGGTGCGAAAGTCCAACGCATATTGTAAGAGACTACATGAGTCAAGATCACTGTCTAGGAACTTTTCCTTTGGCAGCTTAAGTGGTCCTCTAACTGTATGACCAAAGACTACTTCAAATGGACTGAAACCTAAAGACTCCTGAACAGATTCTCTAACAGCAAACAATAACAAATGTATGCCTTCATCTCAGTCTTTCTCAGTGTCAAAACAATAAGTCCTAATCACGTTCTTTAAAGGATTTTTATCAATATTTTTTTTTCTCTGGAATATGTGTCAGAAGAGTTAGTACTTAACTAAGAAATTAAAAAAAAAAAATTTCCTTGTTCCCAGTGGGCGTATTTAAGCCTTTTTGGCAGCTCTATTTAGCTCCCAGTCAGATATGCATATTTGTGGAATGAAAGCGAGGCCGCCAATCTGTGACGTCATAGACGCGATAGCTCGCTAATGACAGGTAGCAATTTAGTATGGATTACATACTGGGAGAGATTTATTTTAGTGGCATTCAGAAGTTGGGAAGTAGATAAATAAACAAATTGCTTATGGATAACAAATTCTAGTTTATTCAGAACGACGTTTTGATACAATTATCGTTCTCAAGTCAATGACATCAATAAATAAATAAGCAGTATATATTCATTCCCAGCGTGTATGACCTACTGATCCAGGAACCCCACCGTGCCTTGAAGCCCACCTTGTTAATTAATCCAGCCATCTCCACAAGCCTAATCCTGTCCTATTAAATATTTATTTATTTATTGATGTCATTGACTTGAGAACGATACTAGTACCTCTATCGAAACATCGTCCTGAATAAACTAGAAGTTGTTATCCATAAGCAATTTGTTTATTTATCTACTGGGAGAGAGTTAATCAGCTGTGACAAATTCAATTATCGGCTTTATCTGAACTGTGATTTTGTGGGCAGCAGAAGCCAAGGTTTTCCGTGGACATGTACCTCCACCTCTGACCGACTCTTTTCCACATGTAGCCAAAACCACGCGTGTGCAACAGAGGAGATCACGCTTTAGCCGATGAACATTGATAACATTGAGAAAATAACTGCACTGGATACTGTACTGTTATACTGTCCCGTATGAACAAGAAATGAGAAGACAGTTCATAAGAATATATTGAAATAGTTTTATTCACTGTGAGACTGGTATTCAATGTTGTTCACAGATATGGAAAAGTGTGACAAATATTGGACAGAAATCTATTTACAATGTTGAGATTGTATCTTTATTATGCTAGGCTGAACAAAATGGGGCCCACAAACATTTATACCAAAAATGATAGAGATTTATTTAGAGAGTCTATTTACATGGATGCACAGTTTTTGTTTCTTGATAAATGTTTTGTGCCCCTGACAGAGGATATTTTTGTTTTTACATATAACTTTTATGCTAATATAAAATGATGTCCATTTATGTCCTCTGTATGTAGATCATCATCACTGGCATATTCCTCCATGGTTTCGTTTTCGATTAATTATACAGCGATATACGCGATGGAGTAATCGCAATTCCACAGCTTAATATATAGCTCAGACAGCTGCCCGCAAGAGACGGTCGCTTATCTGACGTCACGAGGTCACGTGACGCCTAAGCTCATTAACGGGTTAACTGGCGGAAATTGAGCTACAGGTCTTTAATGAAAAAGGCTTAAATACGCCCAATGTAAAATTAAAAAAAAAATCATAGTTAAGTACTAACTCTTCTGACACATAAAAATATTGATAAAAATCCTTTAATGTCTGGCGAAATCTTTCTAATGCTCCTTGGCTTTCTGGGTGGTATGCAGATGAATTGTACTGCTTTATTCCCAATTCATGCATGACTCGTTGATAAATTCCTGACAAGACTGAACGGACTGGGGTAGGCGGACAAGTGTGAAAAACTTAACTAAGGCCTTAACAATAGTTCTTGCCTTAATATTCCGTAAAGGAATGGCCCCAGGAAACCTGGTTGATGCACACATGACTGTTAACATGTATTGATTGCCTGATTTTGTTTTTGGTAATGGACCAACACGATCTATAATCACCCTACTAAATGCTTCCTCAAATGCAGTGATTGGTTGTAGAGGGGCCTTTGGTATGGTTTGGTTTGGTTTTCCTACTATTTGACATGTGTGGCATGACCTACAAAATTCCGTAACATCTTTCGTTAAATTTGGCCAATAGAAATGATTTAGAATTTTGTAATATGTTTTGTTAACGCCTAAATGGCCTGAAAGAGGTGTTTCATGAACGATATGAATTTGGTACTACAATCTGATACTTAACTGGCCACTCATCATCAGGCGGTCGCCATTTGCGCATAAGAACACCGTTCTTACAAAAGTAACACACAGGCTCTTGAGTTACATCACACTCATCTACTGCCCTGTCAAACAACTTGGAAATGTCCTTGTCACTATGCTGTTCATTAACCTGCCGTGATTTTGAAATTTAGTCATTAGAACATTCCAATTTGCTTATCAGCCTCATCATTATTAACACACGAAAGTGTCGACCAAACAAACGTCATCGATGACGTCATCTTTAAGAGACTTTTCAGACTGCTCGGCCAATTTACTCACGGCTCTAGTAACTGCACAAGCAGGATACAAACTTTGAATTTCTGATCCAAACAAGGCTGGTCAGTTACAATCGGGTTAACACCGACCTTATCTCCCGCAAGATCATTACCAAGAAGTAATTGAACACCCTCAAATGGTGAACTACCTTCAATACCCACCGTAACAGGCCCAGAAAACAAGTCGGAAGACAGATGAACGTTATGACATTACTGCCTGCAGATTAAGAGTCAGAAAACGGCAAAGTATCTGCCAACAAAAGAGACTGGTACGCGCCCGTGTCTCACAAAATCTTCACAGGAGTAGGACTAGACAAATCACTTGAAAGTGACACAAAACCATTGTGGATAAATGGTTCAAAAGTCTCCATAACAGGATTTGAAAAACTGTCAAACTTATCCTTGATAGAACTAATAGGAACAGGTCATCTTAACGTCATATACACTATGCACGTCACTAACCTTCTTTGGTATAGATCTGGTGAGGAAACCACTGGGCCTTTGAAAAGCTTGATCTTGTTGTTTTCTTGTCAATTTAAAACAATTAGCCATTAAGTGGCCGGTCTTCTTACAATAGTTGCAAACGGGAGATTTCTTTTGAGTGTTAAAAGTGGGTGACTGAGACTTTGTTTTTGATCTTTGACCTTTGTAACTGGGGTTGAAAGTTTTAGGCCCTGAGAAAGAACTGGGTTTGTTACCTGAGAGATTAGACTGGAATTAGCATTGAAAAATGATAATTTGTGTGTCAGAACGTATTCGCTAGCAAAACGTGCTGCCTGATCTAAAGTGTTGGCATTCTTTTCATCAAGAAATGTTCTAATATCACAATGGATACACCTTTTAAATTCCTCTACCAGCATAAGCTGTCTAAGGCTTTCAAATTGGTTGTCAATTTTAACCGAAGCACACCACCTATCAAATAACTGTTCTTTTGAACGAGCAAATTCTACATGAGTCTGAGAGTTTTATTTTTCACAACTACGAAACTTTTGTCTATAGGCTTCAGGAACTAATTCATAACCTTTAAGGATTAAATCCTTCACTGTATCATAATCTGATGCTTGCTCTACCGTCCGTTGAGTGTAAATGTCCCTTGCCTTTCCGATCAAAACACTTTGAAGAAGTAAACTCCAATTTTCTTTTGGCCAGTTTAAATCTTCAACAATTTTCTCAAAATGCAGAAAATATTTTTCAACTTCTTTTTCCTGAAATGGTGGGACGAGACGTATTTGACGAGCCGCATCAAATTTTGATTGTGATTGTACAGGTGCATGTGCAGGAGGACTTATTTGCGACTGTAATTCCATATGCTTCATTTCTAACTGAAACTGTCTTTCTTTCTCTTTCTCTAATTCCTTTTTTTCTAACTTTTCTCTCTCTAACTGAAACTGTCTTTCTTTCTCTCTTTCTTTTTCATCTTTTTCTAATTCTAATTTCTTTAATTCCTGCTGATTTTGCTATTCTAATTTCCTTATTTCCAAATCATCAGCTGTTTCCTCAGTTAAATCAAAATCACTTTCATCCCAAAGTTATTTGCTAACAAAATGTTTAATAACGAGTTTCTTAATTTCTTGCTTTCTCCAAGATGTTTTAATTTTAATTTGTAGGAATTTACACAGCGCGAACAAATCCTCTTTTCGTAGTTCATGAAATTCCTCCAAGGCAAACTGTGCTGGGTCAAATGACATGCTGATAGCGTACTCCCTGGCTTCACAAATTTAGACAATGTTGTAAAGCTGTATCAATTTAGAACTATGTGGCAAAGCTGCCAGCTGATCAATAATGTAAACAAACTCTCCCGGACGCCAGGCTTCCAATTTCTGTTACGTAAACTGAGTGTAACAGAAAGACGTGTGAAATAAAGGATTAACAATCAAATGTTTATTTACAATTTAAGTAAGGTTAATTCAAGAAATAAATGTGTGAAATATAGTCTTACTGTTCAATGCTATACCGTTGTGCACTTTACAGTCCTTGTTGACGCGCACAAATCACTCTTCTGTATAAAGGTAATCCAACACTGCTCAGTTGTATAGGTTCCTGTTGCTTCATTGCATTATGCTGAGAAGCAACAGGAACTTGATATGTGATGTCTAGCACTGTAATGTCACTTGTCTTTATTGCACCATGTAAGCGTCCTGTCTGTGTCTTGTGCGCTGTCCTCAGTCTTGTATAGGGTGGATGGAGGGTGTCTGGTTCCATGCTGCTTCAAGGATTTCGTCTTTGAAGTAGCAGGAACACAACTGGACTGGGTGGTGCTTAGTTGGTTCGTCGTGATATAACTGAAATATTGTTGAAAGCGACGTTAAATTCTATTCAC
This sequence comes from Hanleya hanleyi, assembly GCA_036873755.1. NCBI lineage: Eukaryota > Metazoa > Mollusca > Polyplacophora > Lepidopleurida > Hanleyidae > Hanleya > Hanleya hanleyi. The sequence goes on along the minus strand of JAVTVY010054830.1, from coordinate 5,361 downwards.
TCACTCACTCACTCAGTTGTATACAGTCCCAGTAAATGTCCAATATCTGACACCTTCAGCAAATAGCGTAGACCATGCAACAGCCAACAGTCAATGCACATGAGTAAACCACCCAACAGTCCGCAGCCACAGGCAAAGGTAACACAGTATAATAGACCCACATAAAAAGCCAGTTTGAATTCCCTGCTGAATGACTGACTGAGCGCTATTTATACTCTATGAGGCATTCCAGATCATTCTGCCAATCAAGAAGCTTATAGAATACACAGCATTGCTGCATCATCTGACCTAGATACAATTTACAATAGCCTTCCAGAAAGCTCCAAGTGACTGACTCACATAATAGTACGCAAACAAGCTTGCGTCAGCTCTATATTCTAGAAACATCCACAATGTCTAATAATATACTACAATACCATGACACAGTGACATCATTATGCCGTCATCAAAGTGGATGTAGAGTTATATTTCGGGAAGGTCAGATCTCTTATTGACGAGGTGATACGGATGAACAAGCGGCAGAGAAAGATTATACTGAAGGAGGTAATATTTAGCTACAGCGTCAGTTTGATTAGAGGCACAGGTCGATTTTTTGGGGGAATTCCGCCATTACCCGCAACTACGCCAAATTCTTTCCCTGAGCAGATAGGAGTCTTCGGTACACTGTTCTTATTATCGAACTAAAGATTTATGCAAAACTGAAAGCGCGCAACATTCGAACAATCACATACCGTATTACCGCATACCTGCCTATGTGACATTCTTCCGCAAACGACACACAGGTACTATCAGTGAAGTTATTTTGCTTAGGTAGGCGCTAGGGGAAATGACCTCTTAATGGGTCGCGATAGAGCTTAAATGCGCGAGTTGAAATCTAGACTCGCTTTAGGGGGTCGTACAACACGGTTAGCTGCGCATTCCCTGTGACAGACTGAGAACAACAACAAATGATGCGCATACTGTTTTCTTGTTCGTCAATCGACATGGATTTCAACGTACATACAATAGCTAGTGACAACCGCTGTAAAATAACATAGTCATTGTATATAAAATACGATATACATATCATCCTTGAATCTCGTGCCTATATTTCTGGAGTCAAGCTGGCTGGACAGTTAACGATATCAGACGATCAATAGAGACTACCGCTGACATTATATCGCTACCATTACACCAGATGTATAGATACTCATCTATATTACTTTAGAACAGAGATTTTGCTCCTGGGAATTTAGGAAGCGTCGTTTACTAACGTTTTCGTTGGAGCATTTCTACCGATAACGTGTAGAAGAAAATATAGACTTGTTTACTCGAGTCCGAGATCTCTACCATATAGTGTCAACAGTAGATTATGTTGACTAGGCAGAAAATCGAGAATTGCCGAAAGGCGTGAAATGTCGGGGAACACAACGAACAAAAGCAAATATAACAAACAAATAAAAAATAAAGTGTGCAAAACTCACAACAGGTTGTAACATTACACAACGGTCTTCATCTCTCCGCTTTATTCAACCAGGGTATGTTTTATTCGTGAATAAAAATATACAGATATTGTGTATATACCATTGGCGCTCATGAAAGTAAAGTGCATTTTCTCCATAATGCAGAAATGAGTGAACAGTTGATGAAGAAACATGAATGAGACTCGTCACTGTTTATGTATTTTCAGATATTTCTGTTGCACATTTTTCCAATGCCAAGTAACAATTCTCGTAGAGAAAGTCTTAAAGAGCAACAGAGATACCTGATACCTGTAAAGTGTCTCAGTCCTGTGCCCATTTTCGTGCATTTCCACATTATGTAGAGAATGCACTTTCTATCCATTGGTATAAAGTGTCATTGGTATATACATATTATCTGCATATTTTTGTCCATAAATAAAGCATACAATGGGTGGATATAGTACAGAGTGGGAGTACCTTTCGTTGTGTTATATCCATATACACAATAAATTATATCTTCAGGTGAATAAATTAACAAAATCACAGGTGGACATTTCTTTAACTCACCCTGTATTGAGTTCAACGCATTCAGTTTAAGGTATCCGTTAATATCTCATAACTCTAACCCTATCATTCTCGATATATTGGGTATCGTCGCTTTTCATGATGTCACTTCCGGTTGACCTACACTATTCATCGTCGTAGTCGATTATATATCACTTCTTCTCACTACGCCGGCGTCGTTTTCTACCACCCTTTTAATGTTGCGTCTAATTGTTGCTTGTATATGACGAGATTCTGCTGGCTGACATTTCGTCCCCGAGGCTTGCCTTATGAACAAATCATTGTAGTTTTGTGACTTGTAAACAAGGTGGAGAATGAATCGCTTAGTCGGCGTTGAGTCTCACAGGTTCTGAATAAGAACTTGCATTCTATAAATTACAAGCGTCTAGTCCGTCATTCATAATCCAGCCGTCGTCCATTAGAGAATATCCGCGTCCATAATCCAAAGATCTATTCCATTTTCCACATAACAGTATTAGCACCAAATTCAAAAAGACAATCATAGTATACATAAACATAGGCTTATTTCCTGCAAGAGAGAAGCGGTCAACAGTTTTCAATGATGCCGGCAAGACATCATGATGTTCCAAAAATATCAAATCCGTATCGCTGATCAGTATTCTTAATCCATAATATTCGTTATAGAGTCATCTAAAAAAGATGTATCTCAGTCACGCTTTGATTGTGAGTGTTCATATGAGCACCATGAGGATCTTGAAGTACATGGGTTCATACGGCCCCTAGCCCCGGGTTAAGCGGAATTAGACACAAGTTACGAAACGTAGCGCCATAGATCTTGCACGCTACGTTCGTATTTTGCTCCCTCGTTTGGGCCGTTTTTTCTTCTATCTGGTGGTCACACAGTTAATTTTCCATCCGATGGCTTGAAAAGACTATTAGATTATCGCTCTGAAGTAGTTGTATCTAATACCGCTCAAGCGGGTGCTAGGGGCCGCGTGACCATGTTATTCAAGATGTCTACATTAACATCTACAATAAAAGCTTAGCTGGGATACAAATCATCACAGGGATCTCTTTTAGTTCTTGTGATGTGTCCAGAAATATTTAGTCAGTATTTTTGCTTGTGGGGTCATATGACTTCTTGTCAGTACGCCTACTCAGATCGAGCTCCAACCGAAAACACGTCAATCTTATTTTCTGAGAGTATGCTGTCGCGCGCTATATGTGGGAGAGGCAACTCTTGGTTCACCGTGGAACATCTGCGTTCATTAATATTATTTATCGTGGTATATGTCATTTATTCAACCGTACGCCAAAATAAGATTGCATCATGGCTAAAGAGTACTAATCTACATGAAGTATAATGAAAGGGTATAATAGCATTGATTGGACAATCCAGGAATGAAAAAAAAATCATTGGTTAAATTCTCAGCAATCATCGTTTTCATGAACGGCCATATTCTACTATTTCTCATGCAGTTCACAAGTTGGTTTGTTTCATTTAACAGGATGGATCGGCATTGCACTGATCGTCGGTTGTTGTTTCTTGTCTTCCTATACGGGACAAATCCTGGGGAAAGCCTGGGTCATCGTTCAGGATAGGTATCCAAACTATCGTGGTCACGTGAGATATCCTTATCCTGTGATTGGTCAAATAACATACGGAAAACCTGGCAGGTAAGAAACTTAAGTATGTCCGCTTAATGTAGGTTTTTCAATTGTATAATATGAGAAACAAATAGGTTGATGTAAACTTATTGCCTCTGAACGACGTGAAATGTACTAAAGACACATGGTAAATATTCATTATACTTAAAATAATCCGGGACCATGGACCTCAGAATTTGTCAGCGTCAACACCTCTGCATCTAAGGGTAGACCTGGCAGAGTGGTAGAATATACCACCGTCAGGTAGTATGTAAAATCATATTGTATTATCACTTTTTTCTGGAAGCCATACTGGGCTAATATGAGTGCGTCTGTGCGACCCTTAACACTCGGGGTTGGAGTAACAACACTGCTGATAACTTTGCCACTATTCATTTGATTTTTATGTTTTTCATACCATTATATCTGATTTAGATTACGTTAGGATAGCACATAATATAACATATTACCAAGTATGAGGTCGATACAGGTCGAAAAGTGAAAAAGTCAAAATGTAAATTGACAGGAAAGTCTCACTATTCATCCGTCGTCCATTAAAGCATTTCCCCCGACCACAATCCAAATTAAACGTAACATAACAAGATTGGCGGAAAAAGATGCCGGCGTACTGTCAGATGACGCCACAGGCAAATACACTAACTACAAGAACCAAAACTGATCCCCGCCACGCTTTTATTGCAGCTGTTCAAGTGGATATTATCAATGGCATGACCACACGGCCCCTATGTGGCATGACCTCACGGCATGAGCGGTATTAGATACAAATATCATAAACTCTGATAAAGACCTAATTCATAAAATAGCATTAGCACCAAATTAAAAACAAACAAAGAAGGCCATAGTACATAAACATATATAGCTATTTTCCTGGAAGAGCCGGTGTGGAGGCTGAGAATGTCCGATGGCTAAGAGTATCCGGGTCCTATCTTCCAACCCAGCTAGGACACTTTTCTGCACATTGGGGACAAGTGTCCCTTCTTGGTTGCAATAGAAGAGGATATGAAAATCACCAGGGCATTCTTATCCATCACACCGGCAAGACATTGCATTATGTTGCTCATGTTTTTTTTTGCGTATATGTATTATTTATCAATTTGACTACCTCATACAAAATGCACTTGTCTACGGCTTTGCTATTTGCTCTTAGGCCGTTGCTAAGGATGTGTAGTAAATATAAAACCTCTATCTTGAGCAATTATCTCATGGTAGTAAATGAAATATCGAGAGCATAGTCAACAGTTAGTTGAAATGTCATAAATTTCGGTCGTGAAACCGCGTCACTCTTTATACGAGAATACCTCACGCATTCCTTAGCATATTATTATATCGATAATTTTCACTGTTATCGGCACTGAATTGTTCAATTTAACGTTCCATGTACGGTAGTTCAAGTCTCAAGTTCAGATGCATTTGTTCTGAGGCATTCTCAGGACAGTCAGAATCATCCAATTCATTGTAACCTGTTGATTGAGTTTTATTAGTCTTCATTCGCTATGCAAATACATGCTTCTGTACCTACAAGATCATCTCTGCGATGACAATATGGCTTATTACAGCGACATACAGTAAGCTCTATCAGATGAGTCCTTGTTCAGCAGAACGGGTTGTAGAACAACATGTCGAAATTCCCACTGACACAAACACGAAAGTATACGTCGCTGTCCGTTGGCTTGATCTGCTACGGTGGAAAACCTTGACCAAATCTGTTTATTATATTATAAATTAT
>JAVTVY010054829.1:0-30829 GCA_036873755.1 Hanleya hanleyi | reverse complement strand
AATGGTTGTTGTTGAAGGCTGCATGTGAAGAATGTTCCTCAGGTGATCAATGCTTCTGTGCCATGGCCTCATTGAGAACAATGGTTGTTGTTGAAGGCTGCATGTGAAGAATGTTCCTCAGGTGATCAATGCTTCTGTGCCATGGCCTCATTGAGAAGAATGGTTGTTGTTGAAGGCTGCATGTGAAGAATGTTGCTCAGGTGATCAATGCTTCTGTGCCATGGCCTCATTGAGAAGAATGGTTGTTGTTGAAGGCTGCATGTGAAGAATGTTCCTCAGGTGATCAATGCTTCTGTGCCATGGCCTCATTGAGAAGAATGGTTGTTGTTGAAGGCTGCATGTGAAGAATGTTGCTCAGGTGATCAATGCTTCTGTGCCATGGCCTCATTGAGAAAGAATGGTTGTTGTTGAAGGCTTTGCATGTGAAGAATGTTGCTCGGGGTGATCAATGCTTCCTGTGCCATGGCCTCGTGAAGAATAGTTGTTGTTGAAGGCTGCATGTGAAGATGTTCCTCAGGTGATCAATGCTTCTGTGCCTTGGCCTCATTGAGAAAGAATGGATAGTTTTGTTGTTGAAGGCTGCATGTGAAGAATGTTGCTCAGGTGATCAATGCTTCTGTGCCATGGCCTCATTGAGAAGAATGGTTGTTGTTGAAGGCTGCATGTGAAGAATGTTCCTCAGGTGATCAATGCTTCTGTGCCATGGCCTCATTGAGAAGAATGGTTGTTGTTGAAGGCTGCATGTGAAGAATGTTCCTCAGGTGATCAATGCTTCTGTGCCATGGCCTCATTGAGAAGAATGGTTGTTGTTGAAGGCTGCATGTGAAGAATGTTCCTCAGGTGATCAATGCTTCTGTGCCATGGCCTCATTGAGAACAATGGTTGTTGTTGAAGGCTGCATGTGAAGAATGTTCCTCAGCTGATCAATGCTTCTGTGCCATGGCCTCATTGAGAACAATGGTTGTTGTTGAAGGCTGCATGTGAAGAATGTTCCTCAGGTGATCAATGCTTCTGTGCCATGGCCTCATTGAGAACAATGGTTGTTGTTGAAGGCTGCATGTGAAGAATGTTCCTCAGGTGATCAATGCTTCTGTGCCATGGCCTCATGCTTTACAGTAGAGCTAGGAGCCCAAACTGTAATAGGATGATCGACCTGCAGTTCATGATCCACATGTCCAAAGATTAACAGTTGCAATCACCAAAGGTTTCAGAAATTCTTGGCTTTTTCCAGAGTTTGCAAGACCTTTATTAAATGTATAAACCACCCACCACATTTTTCGTTTGTATCAACAGTCAATTTTCTCTCCATGAATTCAATTTGGAGCATACAGTCCCTACCTACATTGTAGTCATATTTGTAAATCATAAATCATAAAGGAGAATTTCTAATAAAGGGTAATGCTGTGTGGAGTGACATTCTATATGGCTGACATGTTTCAGCCTCAGGCAGGTTATCATAGCCAATATCGAGGAAGCAACAGGATACCTCTCAACATTGGAGACTTATCTCATGACGCAGTTCCAAACTCCAACTTAAATTCCAGTTTTACAGTTCTCTTTTGCTTTTGTCCCATTCTAATTTTACCCACCAAACCCGGATTGCTGTCCAGGATGCCTGTTCTATTTTCAGTGGTGACCTTTTCTTTCTTGCCTGGAGCAGTACCGTTACTTCCTTGGACAGAGTACATGTACCATGTCCTTATCCAGGTCCATGTATCAAGGCTAATGGCAGACCTTTCTGGATGTGACAGATAACCATGGGCTTCTGTGGAACAGTAAACACTCTAATAACCATGATAATTCAGTCACCCCCTATTAAAATTCAATCACCTTCAATTTTGTGGGCAAAATTCAATCCAATCACATCACTGGGACATAATACCCCAGCCACAAGTCAGATTTTTGGACAGGATTCCCACCCGAGCAGCACACTGCCGGAATAACATCATACATAGCAAAAGCGATGTTTGTTGAACATTCTGATTAGTTTTCAAGGAGAGAGAGTGAGAGTTTCAACCTTGTATCAGTCATATCACAATGGTGCCTACAGGTGCCAGAACACGAGCGTGCTCACAGTTCCTATTACCCTGGACACTGATCAGCCCAGTCAGTACAGCACCCGATCACCTATCCAAGTATTGACCAAGCTTAACGTTGCTTAACTTCGGTAATCTGACGAGAACCGGTGTGTCCAACGCTATAAGCCGTACCGATTAGTTTTCAATTCTGCATTGTACCTCTGTTGACCTAGCATTAGAAAGAATGATCAAGAGATTATTTCCCCAATTCATATGGGCAGATCATATGAAAAGTAGGTCGCTCATGTGCAAAACTGAAGGAGATGTTCGATCAGATTCAAACGGAACCGTGTGGGCATGGGTTTTTCCCTATATGTCATAGCCACGTCATGTAGGTTTTCCTCCGCTATTGGTGACAGGGTCATAGTGGAGTGAGCCTGTGAAACGAGGCATGCGCTGCGGGGAGGTAGAATTCAATCATCTCTAAAATAGCAGGAAAAAGTCTTTCTTAGGAATTTGATGATTTATGGTGGGAAATTTCATTTTCTGTGATCAAATAATAATGTATCAGAGGCAGGGTTCCTAGCCACTCAGGGAAATCAGGTAAAATGATTTTCCAGTTTTCCAGTCAGAAAAAACTCAGGGAATTTGAGAAAAATACCCAACATCAGGCTATGTTGGCTTTAGTGCACACCAGGCATGCCAGGGATGCACATTTTCCATCTTAACACCTCATTAAGGACTTATCTATAGCATAGCTTGAACTCTTGTCAGGACTAATTCTTTCATAACTGCGTGCAAGTTGCCTATGTATCTTAATGTTCTAATTGCTACAGCTCTGTCATGGAGGAAGAATTTGTCAGGGAATTTGGGAAATTAATCAGGGAAAAGTCAGAGAATTTTGTTTCCATGAAAAGCTGGGAACCCTGAGAGGATTCACCATAGATGTAGTTGAGATGGACGTCTTTGACTCACTCACACTCCATACTTGTACATACTGATGAAGTATCATGAAACTGCAGTTTAACCCTTTCTGTACTATATTGGTACAATTGTACAAAAAAGAAATATACATTTAAATATGGCCTGTCATTCGCTTACAAAAATGACCAAACTTGGCTCAGGGGTAAAATTCAAAAGGCTTCTTGACATCACAATCCACATAAATTCTGAACTGTACGTATAGCATAAACGTAACACTTTTCAATGATTTACTGTATTTTCAACCACAGTGATGTTGACCTTTGACCTCAAAATGAATACGGTTCCTCTTTCATCCAAAGATTGGTACCAGTCCATAACATATGGAACTGGAGATATCGCATGAACAAGCAAAAGTTAACAGATGGACGGAAATTGCTATCGCATCATACACCCCTAATCTTATAACAGGAATATAAAAGTACTGACTGATAAGGTCCGTGACAGGTGAAATCTCAATGGTCCATTGTTATAAGAAAAAAAATGTGGAAAATTGTTGGCCACATGTTTAATAGGGAGCTCGTACTAGGTGGACATACTCAAAGCTCACCCCTTGGTAAAATATAAAGTTGAGTGGACTGAGTGTGTGTATTAGTGAAGGTAATGTACTTGACAGTTCACGATTAGGAGTTATTGTCTTTGACTCAGGAACAGGAACTATTTCATGAATATGAGACAACTAAGCTAATAGATTAATGATATCGATAGAATCATACATACCCTACAGCTACACAACATAACATATATCATGCATTGTTTTATGAGAATCTAGGACAATGTATCTTCTAATACAAACACAGGAAGGAAGCAATCAGAGATTGCTCAATTGTATGCCCCCCCTTCCACTTTAATCCGACACTGCCCCGCCATTGTTCTGTTCTTTATTGGTTGGTGGAGGCCTAATATGGATAATTATAAAAATTCTGTTTCAGTCACTTTTTTGCCATGTCTCACATAATACATATTCCAAATATCAAGCAACAAGTGATAATACGATGCTTCGATGCAAGATGGTCGCCAGGGCTTTCGCCAAATCCGAAAATGTGACCTGGTTATGAGACCTACATTCCTTGGGAGTATATTGTGGTGAAATTATGAAGCGATCAGTGAATTTTGTACCCAATTCACTGTTTTTGGGGCAATTTCATACTTCAGGACCTATGTTGTCTGCTTTGGAATGTAGAATAACATATAATATAGCCATTTTCCTGGTTCAAATCAGTTATGGACTGAGATCCAGCTTGGACAAATAAATATATCCCATTCACTTAGGTTTAAACAAAGGGCCATAACTCTTGAAAATATAACCGAAAACAGAGAAACTTCACGCTACACACCTATGGGTCACTGACCACATATCATGCGTATTTCATACTTGTTCATACAATATTAACCGAGATCCAGCCCTACAAATCCCAATTCACAAAGATTTGAAGAAAAAAGGGCCATAACTCTTGAAAATATAGGCGAAATGTGGAGAAACTTCACGCTGCACAACTACAGGGCACTGATCACATATCCTGCAAATTTCATAATTGTTCATACAATATTCACCGAGATCCAGCCCGGACAAGTTCCAATTCACAAAGATTTGAAGAAAAAAGGGCCATAACTCTTGAAAATATATGCGAAACGCGGAGAAACTTCACGCTGCACAACTACAGGGCACTGATCACATATCCTGCAAATTTCATAATTGTTCATACAATATTTACCGAGATCCAGCCCTTACAATTTCCAATTCACAAAGATTTGAAGAAAAAAGGGCCATAACTCTTGAAAATATAGGCGAAATGTGGAGAAGCTTCACGCTGCACAACTACAGGGCACTGATCACATATCCTGCAAATTTCATAATTGTTCATACAATATTCACCGAGATCCAGCCCGGACAAGTTCCAATTCACAAAGATTTGAAGAAAAAAGGGCCATAACTCTTGAAAATATATGCGAAACGCGGAGAAAATTCACGCTGCACAACTACAGGGCACTGACCACACATCCTGCAAATTTCATAATTGTCCATACAATATTAACCGAGATCCAGCCCGGACAAGTCCCAATTCACGGAGAATTCAGGAACAAAGGGCCATAACTCTTGAAAATATAAGCGAAACGTGGAGAAACTTTACGCTGCACAACTGTGGGTCATTGACCACATATCATGCAAATTTCATACTTGTCCATACAATATTAACCAAGATCCAGCCCGGACAAGTCCCATTCACAGAGATTTCAGAAAAAGGGCCATAACTCTTGAAAATTATACTGGAACTCGGAAAAAACTCCACGCTGCACAACTACGAGCCACTGGCCACATTCCATGCAAGTTTCGATCCTGTCCATCAAATATTAACCGAGATATTGCCCGGACAAGAAATTCGGACGGACAGACGGACGGACAAAGCGATCGCTATATGCCCCCCCTCTAGTTAGAGGGGAGGCATAACAAGCTGAGTAGCTAGATGTTATAAGTCCCCTACCAAGCGATGCCTGAACGCGCATACAGTAATCCCTCTAATAATTCAATCACAGGAAGTGAAATTTCCTACCATAAACTCTGGGGGTGATCAAATTTATTACGGTAATTCCCCTAATAATTCAATCACAGGAAGTTCATTTTTCAACTCTGTTATTCATACACAGAGAATACGAAGCTGCACATCTGAAAACCCCTCGGCTCTGGGTACATTCATAATGTATTCAATTTGAACCAAGATGTCAGGAACACCAAGCAGTCAAGTCATAAATATACAGATTATCAAAAATTTTGCAATTAGAAATGACTCCTAAGCTTTCCATTCAATCAGAGAAACCGGTTCATTTACATAAGTTTCTTGATGCATCAATGATGTATACCAAATTTTACATCGAGCATTTGAACGGTATCAGAGATAGAGATCATTAATGATTTTGCATAAATTAAAGCTGGCCGCCCATCCTTCCCACCACTCAGAGAAACTGATGTGGTTATTCATTGAAAGTCTCTTGATACATTGATGCTGTATACCAAGTTTCGTATAGAACACTGAAATGGTATCAGAGATATACATCATTAAAGATTTTGCATAAATTAAAGATGGCCACCAAGGTTTCCGTCCAATCAGAGAAACCAGAACTGTCATTTGTCGTAAGTCTCTTGATGCATCGATGATGTATACAAAATTTTACATTGAGCACTTGAATGGTAGAGAACGAGATCATTAATGATTTTGCATAAATTAAAGATGGCCGCCCATCCTTCCCTCCACTCAGAGGAACTGATCTGGTTATTCATTGCAAGTGTCTTGATACATCGATGCTGTATACCAAGTTTGGTATAGAACACTTAAATGGTATCAGAGATATATATCATTAAAGTTTTTGCATAAATTAAAGATGGCCACCAAGGTTTTCGGTCAATCAGGTCCCCATTCAAAGTATCTGGATGTAGCGATGATGTATACCAACTTTCATATAAAACAAGTGAATGGTAACAGAGATATGTATCATTATCGATTTTGCATAAATTAAAGATGGCCTCCAGGATTTCCAGCTAATCAGAAAAGCCGGTTTGGTAATTCATTAAAAGTTGCTTGATGTATCGATGATGTATACCAACTTTCGTATTGAACAGTCGAATGGTTTCCGAGATATGGATCATTATCCATTTTGCATAAAATTAAAGATGGCCACCAAGGTTTCCACCCAATCAGGTCCCAATTCAATAGGCTTCTGGTCCTTGACTAGGTAATTAAGCATACCAAATTTGGAATTCTTCAGTGGAACCGTTTTCCGGCTATCTCGCTCACGTACGGACGTACAAGACGACGACAATACCCCATGGCCAAAATTGGCCGAGGGGTAAAAAGTAACATTCCTATTTTTCATTCAAATTGAAGAAAAGCCATATAATGACAAAATGTGACACTTTTTGTTGCACTTCTGGTGATCGAATTATTAGGGGAATTACCGTGGAACAGAGAAATGACAAAATGGTTTAAAATCATGCATAAAATTAATTATTTCTTTGTTATTTCAATAATTTTAGAGGTTGATCAAGTTTATAAGAACCACTGATTGAATTTTGTCCCCAAAATTGAGGGGTGATTGAATTTTGATAGAGTGATTGAATTATTAGAGGGATTACCGTATCGGTAATATAGATTTTCACTATCTCAGATTCCATCAACAAGGCTCTTTGGTGACCTCAAGAACTTGGAGGTCAATACAAGACGGCATTCATGTGTAAAAATTGTAACTGTATTTGGTTTTGAAATTAATTGTATTCAGGAGGATATAGCACTGATTATACCACATTTCCACCTCCATGTAATCTGAAATTTGAATTCAACTCTACCTGAAGTCTCTCACTACGTGAATATTGATATTCTCTCTAATTTATTCTCAGAACGATTGCAGAACGAAGTGAGGTACCGGACTCGGACTAGAGGTCAGAGGCGAAACAACATAACACGATACACCAGATATCAACTCTAGATCTATTTTTATTCAGGTCAATATTATCTATAATTTGTTGCGAGCTGGCGGCCATGTCCAAGGGCCTTGGGTGCGGGTCCTTCTGATTTTCCCGGCAGCGGAACTCAGTCTGCTCTGCAGGGCGCACCCCCAAACCCCAGTCTACGGGCCTGTTTGTCCATAAACATAAGACTACACTCTTTGTTACTCTTTCACCTCATACCTAAACACCTTTCAAAGTAAGACCTGGGAATTTGGCCTTCCTTGTGAAGATGTTCATGAGACAATGAGATGCCAGCTCAATTTGCACTCTGCTGTTCACATTATGACCTTCTTTGTGACCTTTGAAAATAGGTCAGTAAGGAGAGAAATTGAAGGGAAGGCCGTTATGAGGCGCAGTATAGTGGCAAAGATTATTGAGATACCTGCACATTCACAACACATGGAACACAGGGATCATGGTAACAGACAGATGAACAGCATTTCCAAAGTCCCTTCCCATTTATGCAGACCTCTCAACTTTAAAATTTCCCAAAGACTGAGATTTAGCGACTATCCCAGGACTTAAGGTGAGGGTCCAGGGGCCGCCTCGGCCCAGGAAGCTCTGGGGTTCTAGATGGCTTGAGATGCGTTCTGGCCAATTTGGGAGGAATAAAATCATAAATCATCAGTCAGTTTTTTTACTCATTTTTGTTGTTTTGTTTGTTTTTCTGATGTTTTGCTGATGGAAGTAAGAATATTGCTTGTATTTTTGGAAGGCCTATATGATATTTGTCACCAAATATATTGCACAGGCCTTATACATGATGTCTATGTGATAAAAAAAAAATTAACCACCCACCTGGGATTATTTCATCTCCATCGTTAAAATATTGGAAGTTATAGCATCATGCAGTAAGTCCTGGCCGCGTGTCAGACATTTTGACAGCCTGGTTCCTGATACTGCATTGTGCGTATTATAGGGCCTGCAGGTGCCCGATATGACAGGAAGCCAATGAAACAGTTTTGGAGTGGGACCGTATCATATGACGACGCAAGACTGACGACGGTGATTCCCATAGGACATACCTGTGCACCGTGTGCGTCGGACACTGACAACTTTGAGCAAAAGACTCATGTTTTACAGATTTTTTTGTTGAAGTGGCGAATGCGTGAGATTTATAGGTGGCTGCGTGAGAGCGTGAGATTGAAGCCCAGTGCGTGAGTCTCACGCCGAATGTGTGAGACTTGATAGGTCTGTTTATGAGGGGACAAAACATGTTTTACTGCAATGATTGAATGTAATGAGTGGATAACTATTATAGATGGAATATATCACAAATTCTTGCATATACATATACAATGCCTGTTGTCAGTTGGATGAAAGCTGATCAATACATTTTACAGATAAAAATATTTTAATAATATTATATAGTATAATTGATTCTGTGGCCATGCAATAATGACCCTGGAGGAAGAGACCAATTTCTCATCTTTGATAAGGAACGAGCTCTAAATGAAACCTTCAGACCAAGCTGTTACTGGGCTGATCATAGATCTTGATCTCAGTTGGCCCGCTGGCTGACCCGGACATTCTCAAGAAATCAACAAGAGCATGCGGCTACACATACCTGGGATTCATTCTGAGCCTTTCTCCCACTTACACTGATTATCCATTGTTAATCAGCACAGGTGAGCACAATGTGGGGTGTTAGGTTATCTATCACACTTATGTGATTACTCTGATTGCAGAAAGGAAATCAATAGATTCCCCATCTCCTAACCGAAATCAATTTGGTTTGAAAATTAATTATTCAAGCGTGGAATTTGCGCCCAGACATTTATATCATTTTAATTTCCTGCTCAATGAAGAATAGTTGAGCTAGCTGGCCAGTTTGAGGTTTGATGTACTATGTACTGCTATCATGGCTATACTGGGTCCCTAGAGAGGCCATAGATCTCTGCATGGTCCAATACAATATTAATGCCTCTCATCCAGAAAATTAAGCATCTCTATGATTATGATGCCATGATGTTAGATATATTTTTATGTGTTTGATATATACTTTGAATTTGGTTGAACTGTTTCAATATATATATTTAATGTACATTGTTTGATTGTTTGTTAGAGGGCCTCTGGGAAGAACAGTTTACACAACTGACAGAGTAAATACTTGTATTTGTTACCCTCAGAAAATAAAGTAATATATATATTATAAATATTTCTGAGTCTATAAATGTAATAAGCAGGCAAGCTGCATTGTGTTGTCTGAATAAAATGCCCGTATAGACATGTATTTCACAATAACCCAAAAAAGAAATACAGAAATAGATTTCAAGTAAATGATAAATTTGGTTCAGTGAAAGGGAAATTTCACAAAATCGAATAACTTTCCACATAGAAGCATGTAAACAATGCATTCAGACTGGAAATGGAAATATAGTTCCTGTCAAATTAGAAATCTGCAATCATGAGAATGCATTGCCTGTGTAAGTTGATTGGAATGATAATTTGTGGAATAATGTCAGGACGTGAAACATTCCATCATTCAATGTAAGGCTTTGTTTTCATTCATATTTGGTTCACTGAAAAACAAAGAAAAATGTTTTATTTGAATCTGTCTGCCTATATTTGTTAGATCATGTCATCTGTGTTGATAGTATAAGGTGGATGACTGTTTGCCATTACATGTAGTCTATATTATGGAGCTGAAGTCCCAGTCCCAGTTTGTTGTCATGGTTATTGAGAATGAATAAATCAAGAGGACTGGACTTTCATGTGCACAGTAACTTGGCCTCTCATTTATCAAGATTGCAGTCTCTGTTATGTGACAGGAGCTTGGTCAAGGCTTTGAGGTCCAGTCAGCCAGATAAGGTAGCATTAGCAAACAATGGACAGCAGCAACTGGCCAGTATCAAAATGAAGCAACGATTATCATGAAATCACATCTACATGTATTTGTTAAGAGATTTACCATTTACTACATGCAGTCAAAAAGAGAAACCTGTAATTCTATATTTTTTTAAATGTATGTTCAAGCTGTCTGGTGTTTTTAGGCTGGTACATCAGCATATATCTTAGATTCAATTTAAACACACTTAATTTGTCAATTCAATTTTTTTTTTTAAATCTGGCATTTTCATTGGCTCATTAATTGGAGTGAAAAGTACTCTCCCGTCGTAGTCGCGTTATTAATTTTAGTACAATCTCAGGGTTCTCAACTAGACTCGAACTATCCTGGATTTTTTACTGGATATTATTTTCCTGAATTATTGTACTTCTGGCCTTCCATAAACATTAGATTGCATATCATATATTAATGTCTTATGAAGAAGTGGGGGTTATAAAAGCAAAAAACAGCATGAGAAACATGTAGTCACTAGCTGCTAATAGGACTGTACATATTTCGAGGAATAAGAGAAGCGTTTAATATGCAGTATATATGGTGTTACAGATTATCATCATTATGAGTGGGGTTAGTAGTTTGTGCAACGAGATAATAAATAGTTTGTACCTGCCTTCGATGAAGTTGAAATGCAAAGATATGTCCAAAATGACTCCCAAACCTGAATACATGGACAAAAACAAAACAGTTAACAAAATAACCAAAAAAACAGCAAACTCAACATAAGAAAATGCAATAATTGGACCATTCCGGATTTAGTTATTGGACAAAGGTTTGCCCCGACACAGAGACACAGTGCACTGATGCCTGACGTAAATCCTTGCATACATTTGTAGTTCATACTTGTCCTCTCCATCCTATGTCTACAATACTGGGATTATTTTGAATCAGGGATTATTTTGAATCAGGGATAACTGGACTATTTTCGACCTGAAGTTACCGGAATTATCATCAATGTAAGCATAATGGTCCTTTCTTGGAATATCAGGATAATTTGATAAATATTTACCATATTCGCAACAGCTTAATCAATAGTTAACGATATTCCCTATATACTGTAGGCATGTAGTATGAAGCACAAATTTATGCCTGAAATCAAGAGTCAGTGCACCAGTTGATGTGCTGGGGAAAACCCTTGTTAAAGAATTTAATCAGGAAATGTCCATTAGTTTGGGTGTAAACAAATTAAAGAGCTAGACTGAACAGAAACTACAGAATAACAACATTGTCAAATAAACACTGTAAACAATAAGCTATACATGTATAAACAAAAGCAAGAGGAGAGTGGGTAAACAAAACCTACATATAGCGACAATCATTCTTGGAAACAATAAAATTCAAACATGCCAACTTTGAGCGGTACACACTCAGTGGTCATTATAGCAGGCTGGGTCTATACAACATGATACCCTTCATCCTGAACAATCATTAACCAATCTCTAATTTTCTCGGACAAATCCTACAAGGGAGACAACATAGTTACGTTCTATATGGTGGTCAAATCAATCAAGGCTTCTCCAAAATGAGCTTCCACCCTATTTCTTCTAATTTTTCAAACAGCATTTTTAGACTTAGAAGCAGATTAAAAGGATCTCTATGTCAACTGAGGCTAACTGTTGTGGCATGGATATGCTATTTATCCCAAGAACTGTAAGGATAGCTAGTGAAATTTGTAGAATGTTAGCAGAATTTCTCTCCACAGATGCCTGAAGTTAAGTTTTGCCGTCTGAATACTTAGAAGAAATAGGGTACCATTCGTATCTCATTTTGTATGGTCTTGGTTTATGTTTTGCTGTGAAGTCCTGTATCCATGACAATAGGCAAGCTTTGTACATGTATAAATAAGCCAGACTTATAGGTCTTTATGGTTTACAGACTACATGCATTGTAGACTGTAACACACAACTCCTTGTTTTGAATGAATAATCTGGACATGTTGTCACCAGCTGTAGTATACTTCATGGAGACTACTACCCCAAAACAGGACAGTTCTCTGGATTATACAGATACAGGTAGATATCTCTGATCATGGCTGAGGGTGACACTGCATTCAATATTCACAAAGAAGATGACCAAGCAAGAGGCCACTTAACTACATTTCAGACCAAATGTACCCTAACCTGTTTTTGCCATATCAAGTTCAGACATTTCAGAATCTCACCATCTCCCTTGATGACAGAAAACGTGTGGTGAACATTATGGCTTCCTCTTTGCAGAATACTGGTTGAAGGGAGCCACAAAAAGCTTTATCAGACAAATTGAATTCTCATGATGATAGAGAAGTGAGAGGATCAGATTGACCAGTCAAAATTGATGGGTTTTCTTGTTCCATGGTTCTACCACGCATTTGCCAATGGAATAGAATTCCATTATTTGATATCATGTTTCATACATGTACATCTAAGGCTAAGAACAGAGAAACATTGCATAGATGTACATATATGACACTAAGGATAATAACCAATACAAAATACTTCAATGAAAGAAATGAACATGTAAAAAGCAAGAGGGTAAACATATTTCTAGTGATAGAAGAAATGAAAATAAATCATGAAAACATATCTGGTGGCATTATATACCACTGCTGCCTGAACATGCTGAAATAAAAACGCAATCAATATCGAACAAATACACAGAAAAGAGGGCACTGAAAATCAATGGAGACTAGCTTTGTTTTAACTGGAAAACAGAAGCTGAAGAACATCCCTTGAGAACAATTAAGCATTGTTTCTCCTGTTGGGGATGTAAGCTGATCACTTTAAGGGATATTTGACTGTCAAAAACTGATGTGCAGTGCTATGATATGTCCTTGACCAATATTTTTGTGTAATTTTATTCTGTATCATCCAATAAACATATTGCCCGAAGTTGCTCGTTGTCGCCGATGTGACAGCCATGTCTACAGTAGCTCTCTGGTAATTGAGATCACTGCGAAGGATGAATATTAATGGCTCTTCCTAGATGTCCAATCACATTTGCTATGTGAAGCATATGGCTAAAATTTGAAATCCTTATTTGGCATGAACATGCATGTGTGTTCTCCCATAATTGCATTGTATTTGAGCTCATAGTAAAAAATTGATCATAGAGGTCCAACTAGTGCTGCTGCTGCAGGGGACGGGGACCTCTATGGTCAATTTTGTTGTTGTTGATAATATCTCATATCATTGATTAAGAGTATGATGAGCCATACATCCCACAAGTCCATGCAGTTCAATAGTTCTCGAATTATTGTCCGGACAAGATCCAACTACTGAAAATCCAAGATAGCTGGCAGTTATCTTAATTACACAGGTAACTGAAAAACAATCCCAACTGTCCTCTCGCCGATGTCAAGACACTCTTTAAGTTTGAAGTCGATCAGCTCAACCATACCCGAGTTATTGGTCAGACAAGAAATGGAAAAAGAACCAAACTGCTGACAATGCAAGACGGCTGATGGTGGCCATCTTGGATTACACAGGTAACTGAAAAGCAAACACAACTGTCCTCTCACTGCATGATGTCAATTCACTCTCCAAGTTTAAAGTTGATCAGTTCAACCATTCTCGAGTTATTGATCAGACAAGAAATGTGTAAAGAACCAACTGCTGACAATGCAAGATGTCTGATGGCATCCATCTTGGATTACACAGGAAACTGAAAAGTAATCCCAACTGTCCTCTCGTCGATGTCAAGATACTCTCCAAGTTTGAAGTCGATCAGTTCAATCAGTCTCGAGTTATTGCCCGGACAAGATCCAAGTGCTTAAAATTCAAGATGGCTGACCGTTACGATCTTGGATTATGCAGGTAACTGAAAAGCAATCCCAACCATCCTCTGACCGATGTCAAGACACTCTCCAAGTTTGAATAGTTCTCGATTTATTGGTCGGACAAGAAATGTTTAACGGAAATACGGAATTACATAATCACTGAATTACGGACGCCTGTTGTTTCTAAGGCCATTGTCACTTGATTGGTTGCTTAGCATGACCTTGATTTTTTAAATACACATGCTAGATGCTATAATTATTTATTATAAATTATTAAATTGCAAACCAATTGCATATGAATATGAAGAAAATGATTAAGTTTCACACATAAAAATGTAAATCCCTCATCTATTTTAATTATTTGCCCTCAAAATATAGATGAGAGCTAGTCATGCTAAACAACCAATCAAGTGACAATGGCCTAAGTACCCCTCTCTTATGTGGCGGGGGACAATAATGACCTTTTGATTGGTCATATCAGTAAGTCACACAGTTTGAGAGGCATGGCGTATACTGATTAATAATGCATGAAATTCAGACTCAGTGGGGTATTTCAGTCAGAGGCACTGTAAATGCATGCCTATTACCCTGTTAACATTCAATCACCTGATAAAATTCAACCACCCCATTAACATTGAACAATCCCATTAACAGCCAATTACCTGATTAACATTCAATTAACTCTTTTATCACCCATCAACATTCAAATCACCTCATTAAAATTCAACCACCCCATTAACATTCAACAATCCCATTAACAGCCAATCACCTTATTAACATTCAACAATCCCATTAACAGCCAATCACCTGATTACCATTCATTCACCCCATTAAAATTCAATCACCCAAGACTGACCACTGGTTGGAATGGTGGTTGGATTTATTAGAACATTAACCATACAGGTCATGTTAATATTTAAGGATGGAAGAAAATACAGTATAAGTCAGGTACAGTATATTAAAATGTATTTTAGGTGGTGATCAGCTCGATGCTGTGTACTTTGAGTACATGTCCATCTTGCGCTGCCATCAATCCTTGCCTGTTATTAAATACTACTTTGGGTCAGGCTGAAATAATCTCATCATGGCAGAAGAATCCAGTATCACCAATATCTGCATTGTCCATCTCGACCACCCATGGATGATACCTCAGTATGTCCGACAGATCATGATACGGTCTGTACGTAGACGAGAGATTGGCCATGTCAGTTCTTATCAAGGGCCCAGGATAGGGACATGAGATAAAGGTGAGAGAATGACATTCTAAATTCCCCCGTGATCTCCTAAATAGTTCGATCAATATGGTGGTCGACGACGACCAAGGTTAGGCGAGATAATTTGCTTTTACCGCGGGGAATCAATAGAAAACATGCCTCAACAATTACTCTGTGTTCTCGTCTATCCACGTTCGGGAAGTTTACTTCAACAGCTGCACAATTTTTAAACGCTTCCAGTGATTAACATGATGAATGTTTAACAATAACTGATATTATCATATAGGGCTCATCCAAATCAATAAGATCAATACTGAACTCGGCTCACCTAGACTTGGTAACTCAGCAGTGGAGCACATCAAGCTAGTACATATCACGTTTGAGGACAGATTTATATATTCACTTTCATGCAGATTATTTACAGATCATCCATCTCATTGCAGACCAGAGACTCAGACTGCGGAACATCGACAGTCTATTGCATCAATTTCCGGACTTCGTATACGCAAATGTTGGTTTTATTTGTAAAACATGAAGTGTCTACGCCTCGCCCGGTGATTCTAAAAACCTCATGGCTCGAGTATTCATTAGTGGGGGGTCTGGTCTTGGGGATTTATTTTATTAATTATTTATTATTTTATTTTTTATTAATGTTTTGCAATCGATCTTATAAATAGTAGTAGATCAAAACCCTCTGTAGAACCTCTGAAATTGCTTAGAATCAATCTCTGGGCATCTTAGGTCTCCGGCGGCCGAGGGCCCGCTAGGCCCCGAGGACCCCCCGCCTAAAAAATTTTCAGATCTAAAGCCCTGATATCCTAATGAATACTTTGGAAATCCAGATTATATTATACATGTATATCCTACATGGGACTGAGCCAAGTTGCATGAACTATTCAGGTCTGTACAACTGTATAACCTGTAGTTCGGGTCATGCAACGGTTTTGCATATGTAAAATGGAAATGGGTTATGCAAACTCTAAGTTGTCCAGACCTGCTATTCAGTTATTGCAAATTTGTATTCTTAAACTATTCCACAGGTTCTTGGAATTGTTTTGAGGTGTGATGAAGCACCCAAGTACATCCATCCATATTAACCATTTGCCAGTCTTTATGGTCAGAAGAATGATTCCAGTAACTGAATCTCACCAGAAAGGTGACAGCCCCAGGTCAGATAGGGTCACTGAAGCTATAGTCTATGTCCCAGAGGTGACCAGTCAGTCCAGACTTCATAGATTATCCCACTATAGCTCATCACATTATACTGGCCCAGCGTAAGCTCATTACCATTCCAGCACAAAGTTGTGTCATTGTTCCTGCGAGGCTAATGACCCTGTAATCAACTTCACACCATGGATAATAAAGAGATGTGGCAGCTGATTTAAACGGTGAGGATGGACACAGTGGTGGGGGGAATATTGATCAAGAATATTGATCAAGTCTGGCAGTGCTAAATGGTAGAGGTTCGTTCTCTGGTACTGGACAACCATAAACCCTACTCTACCCGACTTTGTATCACAACAAGGCTTCCATACAAACAAGACAGTGTTGTACGTCAATAGTACTGTAGAATATTTCTGGTTTCACTTCCCCATTATGTTGAAGTTTCATAACCGTATAATAGTGGGTCTGTATATGTAACAGTGCTTGGGATTTAGGAAGAGCGAGAGTGATCACTCCCAATCACTCCTCTAAATTCAAATTGAGGAGAGTGAATAACAGATCTTCTTATCGATGGAATTATGCATTGCATAATATGAGATCAGTCTCCTTGGCCCAGAAAGTACTCTTCCAAATGTTGTCTAGGGGAGTCAATTTTAGCTCTCCTGCTTCTTCCAAACCCGAAGCACTGTAAATGTATGTAAAACTAAATATGTTTGGAGTCTCAGGTGATAAGTAAGAATGAATTCTACCTGTCTCCTCTCAACAGTGGCCTGGATGGACTAATGATACAATGCTTCTTTTGAGTTTTATGTTGCATTAATTGCGCAGAATTGTGAAATTCAGGGACTCTTGCATTCATTTTGAAGGTTTTTGATCAAAAAGAAATCAGACATTAAAACTTTTGTCACTTGAGATAATTAACTTATTTTTCTATCTGTCTCATGCAAAAAGTTTATGTAGACAGGCCTGTGTAAATTTTGTCTGTCAGTTTAGACCTTCATCAACAAACAAATTCTCATTACATGTACTTTTTCACTATGAACTTGTGCATTGCAATTTCTTTTGTTGAAGATATTAAAAACCTCAGATGTCATATTGATTTGACAGACAAACATGACAGGTATGCCATTAAAAAATCTATGTCAGAACTGGATGTGTATTCAAAGATATTACATTGGCAAACTGAAAACAATGTACTTTATGTACCCAGCATTTACATTCTTATATTGATCAGGGCTTTTCTTACGTACATTTACTTACATATCACATTGTATCGTTACACTCTAACTGTATGAACTGATCATACAGATCAGTATAAAACAGGTGACCACACTAAAACTAGTACTGTACCATATGTCACCATATTTGTCTAGTTCAAAATCCACTGCCACCACGTTTCTTTATTTGTTGCCATCAATATTTTTTGATTGCACCCGTGATGCTGTATTCTGTTGCCAAAAATGTTATATTATGTGATTGGCAGACAAAATAATCTGGCGCGATAATAATTTAATCAGATTGGAGCAGCAGGGAAGCAGATGTGAGCAACATGATAACAGAAATATTACCTGGAGCAAACACAATGTAATTGCCCACCTACTGACATCGCTGTGTCCCTAGAACATGAATTATAATTATTCATAGCGGCTTATTTTATCGGTAACTAGGTTTTGATGTTTACTTTGATTTTGCTAAATATCACACTCATTTTGGGATAAACCATACATGTAGTTCCACTGACAGCAATTGAGCACATACAGCACTCCCTCAAACAACCCCAAATGAGAGTTTTAGTTCATGTTACTACATTAGCCATCAAAATCTTCCCTCTCAATCCAAGGGCAACTGCATGGTCCGGGCCCACACCCAATACTCCAGGACAAAACTGCCCGAATAACTGGACCCATTTTGTGCGCCCGCAATGACCAAACATTCCATGGCACTTCTGATCAAGCTGGGCTAGCCCCGACAATGATGTCTACCCAGGTCATCTCGCTACAAGTCATCACGTGACATTATGCTGATGAGTGATCCCTCTTGCTTTTGTTAAATGTTATAGCTTTTTATGTTTTATTAATCAGTTAGTACATTGCTATTATATATTTCGATTAGTGTTTGTCTGCAGGGGTTATTTTAGACACTTTTCCTTTATATAACTCAATTTCCAAAAAATGAAAAACTCAATTTTTCGGCGCGCCTACGGCGCGCAAAATAAACAACAAAACTCAATTTTTTCGGGTTTTTCATCGCATGCAGTCTGGAAACTCAATTTTTTTATCTTTTAGTAGGACACTTACAATAAATAAATTCGCGACAATTTTTCATCGTGAATGAACATGTCAGTAATGTTATGAAGCTCATCAAGCAAAGTTGCGTGTCATACATAGATGCATACAAGTTTGTTTGCTACATGTAAGTATACAGTGAGAATACCCTCCTGAATGTGGGAAACTTACAATAAATACATTCGCGAATGAGCGCGAATAAAACAAGAGAGTTTTAAGATCCAAGTTATCTCGGGAAGTTCTATTTGGTCGATTATTTTGGGGGTGGGGGAGAGTACTTTAGCTCTGGATTGTGATAGGTCAAAAGTGAAAATATTTTCCCTATAAATAGTTTACTTTAGTTTAAAAAATCTATACGTATAGTCAAGAAATAAAAATTGTCCCTTGTCCATTTCCATGAGTTAACCAATCCTTGACAAAGTTGGTGGTTGAGTATTGTAAGTGTCTGGGTATTTGTAAGTGACAGGAAAGAAATGAAGAAATAAATGGCAATAAAAATGTTAATAAGAGACGTAAAATAAAACAATGGTGGTTGTGAAGTTTTGTGGATTTCACGAAAAAAATACAATGCTGCTTGGTAAACGCAGATAAATGGCCAAAAATTGCAAATTAAACTCAATATGCACCCTATTTTGTAGTATGTGGTGTGGGACTTGTTTACAAAACATACTGGGGTTTCAGAAATTTCCATCGGGCAGAAACAAAATTATTCATAAAAACGTATATTTTGTATGTTATAGCATATATGCCCACATGTAGATCCCCAGTTGCGCAGGAGAGAGTGTGGATCTTTTGTTTTTACACCAATCTGCATTGCTCACTTTGTGTATTTATTCCCAAATGGTACATCAGGTGTATTTTGGGGAATGTCTGTTTTGTTCGTTTCTTGTTTCTGGGGAAACGTCTTTCAACGTCACACGCATCCAAGTGAAATGTTGACTGAGAGAGAAAATGCTTGCCCGTTGTCTTGGTTCCGAACTTAACCGAAAAACACGGAGATTGACGGACAGCGTGTCTCGGAGACCAGACTCATAAGCCACAGCAGTACGACAGCAGTGGTTCCCGAGTGGACTAAAAAAGAGGGGACGTAACTTTGAAATATCAAAATGGCGGACTAGTTCGATCGTCGAAAACGTCGCCAAACAATTTGCTTTGAAATGAGAAACGTTCAGGACAATGTCTTTATCGGACCTATACGACTGAAATGAGAACAGTTCAAGACCAGACGTCCTTATCGGAGCTATACGATTGAATAATAAAGGTACACAAGTTATCTGTCTGCACATCAGTTACAAATCCTGAGTGCTTATCTCGACTCGAGTGGCGTGGCTGGTCACACGTTTTTTTTTTCTTTCTCGCGGGGGTTTTGGGGGAGGGGGACGGGATAACAGACGACGAAACTCAGTTTAGATTTCTCAGAAACTCAATTTATTTCGTAGAAACTCAATTTTTCGCGCGCCTTCGGCGCGTAAATTCTCAAAATTTTAGAAAACTCAATTTTCGGCAATAAAACTCAATTTACAAAATTTTGCAAAAACTCAATTTGTAATTGTTTTTCATCGTGGTTACCACGATGAAAAAAGTGTCTAGAAAACCCCCTGGTCTGTCATACAAACAGTGCAGGTTGTAGCAATTTATCAGTTGATGACCAGCACAGAACTATTTCCACTGACAGATAGACATGTGGATGACAGAGCTATTGTACCAATGTACCCATAGCTGTGATGACTGTACAGTATACATGGGTATACATGGGAAATACAGAGATGAGAGAGATCAGAGATGACAGACTTTTGTCTTTGCATGTAAATGTAATAAACTCTGAACTCTGGATTAGATTTTGTATAGTTTGGGATATTTCAATAAATTTGAGAGCAGGCACCTTGAAATCAGCAATAACTGAAGACTTATGTCAACATGTCAATGCTGTCGAAGAACTAGAAAACTTACCATTAACCAAACACTGTCCAAACTTGGAATCTGAAAATTTATCATGGAATAAGACAAAAAGATATAAAAAGTATAACAAACTGAAAGGAAAACAATTTTCCATACCTCTGCCTCCAATTTCTACGAGTGCTGCCAGACCGTTTTCCAGGTCGTTTTTTCTCCTTAAGGCTATCTTGGTAGCGTTTCATTTTAACCCACTTCCTGCCCGCTGTGTCGAATGTACACCACAATGAAATTATCACGATAGACAGCACCAGGCAGCTCGTCACAATCAAACCTAAAAATTTAATATTGGAATACATTTGGAAAACCAGGTATCCATATCACATAAGTACATCAGTCCTAAAAACACAGACAAATGGGCTCACTGAATGAATGATATCAACGTGTAGCTGGTCTGGCCATAATAAGGTACAGAGTCATATCCATGGCGGTTTATGAGACCCAGGATATGGGTGTCCACCAAAGTTTGCATGTCTATCTCTCACCAAGATTGAAATTCAAAATTTTCAATCTAAATGCAGAGATAATGCTGAGATACTAAGAGAGAAATAACTGCAATAAACCACTTAAAATAACAACTCTGCAGTGTGGGTGATGTTTAGATGCATCCCAATATCCCCCAAGAACCCTGCAGGAATAGGCCCAGGTCTCCAGATATACAATGAAGCTAATATATGTGTAGTTTTTATCAGAGGATACATACATGTAGATGCAGACCTTCAAAAAGCCTGAAGACAAGGCCTCTCAAAAAGACCACATTTGTCATATCTTGGAGTGAGTGAGTGATCATGAGTGAATATGATTTAACGTCGCTTTCAATGTTGGGTCCTATCCCTCTTCACACCCAGGAACCACACGGGTGGGATCCTATTCCTTTTCACACCCGGGAACCCCACGGGTGCCTCAGTTAGTCGACTCTTACGACCAGCAGGTGACCTACATGATATACTGTGTGAATTCCTATCCACAACTTTTTCATCAATATATTGGCCTTGATTATTGTCACAAAGCAGCAAAACTTTGCCTAGAATATAGACTTAATTATGTGTTAGTTTGAAGAAAATACATTCAAAATGAAAATGCAAATATCTTCCATGCTATAATTTCACACTCAAAGTTCGGCAGGCCATATAACATTCATGAGCCAACATCATTAAGCTTCCAAAATAACAGGACAGGTATCGGCGAATTCATGATTTTGAATGGCTTTTTCAACTAAAAATATTAAACTTTGGATGTCAATCGTCATGCTGATGTGATAATAACCATCACTGATAATAGCGAAAACATCGCAAATAACAGTTGTGTCACACACAGTAGGTGTTGGACATGCTGGACAATCACATGGGAAGTAAGTGATCACTCCCTACCACATCATAATGACATTACAGTCAGGTTTTTATCAACAATCTAGTGATGTCAAGATTTGTGTGAGAGAGTAAATACCTAGGACAGCTTTCCTGGCCGACTCTGGTCCACAGCTGGTGCTGGTGAAGTGGTGAACCATCCAGATAATCCCCCGGATCATCCAGGCCATCTCCCCCAGAAATATCACTGAAAATATCCAAATATCACACATGTAATCCCCTGGATAATCCAAGCCACCTCACCCAGAAATATCCCTGAAAATGGAATGTTCAAATATCAAACATGTAATCCCCTGGATCACCCAGGCCATCTCCCCCAGAAATATCACTGAAAATATCCAAATATCACACATGTAATCCTCTGGATTATCCAGGCCACCTCCCCCAAAAATATCACTGAAAATATCCAAATATCACACATGTAATCTCCCGGATTATCCAGGCCACCTCCCCCAGAAATATCACTGAAAATATCCAAATATCACACATGTAATCTCCCGGATCATCCACATCATCTCCAACAGAAATATCACTGAAAATATCCAAATATCACACATGTAAATCCCCTGGATAATCCAGGCCACCTCACCCAGAGATATTACTGGAAATATCCAAATATCACACATGTAATCTCCCGGATTATCCAGGCCACCTCCCCCAGAAATATCACTGAAAATATCCAAATATCACACATATAATTTCCCGGATCATCCAGGCCATCTCCAACAGAAATATCACTGAAAATATCCAAATATCACACATGTAATCTCCCGGATTATCCAGGCCACCTCCCCCAGAAATATCACTGAAAATATCCAAATATCACACATGTAATCTCCCGGATCATCCACATCATCTCCAACAGAAATATCACTGAAAATATCCAAATATCACACATGTAAATCCCCTGGATAATCCAGGCCACCTCACCCAGAGATATTACTGGAAATATCCAAATATCACACATGTAATCTCCCGGATTATCCAGGCCACCTCCCCCAGAAATATCACTGAAAATATCCAAATATCACACATATAATTTCCCGGATCATCCAGGCCATCTCCAACAGAAATATCACTGAAAATATCCAAATATCACACATGTAATCTCCCGGATCATCCAGGCCATCTCCAACAGAAACAGTCCTCGAAATTTGGCGCGAAGGAAAGATCGTTCGCGTGTCGGTTATGCAAATCTGAAATGGCCAGAACGAAAAATCGGTTACGTGAATGCGCTTCTTGGACATATGTTCTGGTAACAAAGTCCCAACCTCTTCTCTGTCTGTCCACTGTGCAAACTTTAACCACATGACGTGTGTCTTTCAGCATATTTTAAAAGCGAAACTAAGTCGCAAACTCGGCCCTGTCTGTATTGAATTTGTAGACAGCCACGTGACAGGCGTCTGTCAGCTTGCACAGACTGTTTTGTCTTTCCTGGGTTCAGGGCCGGCATACTATTATGTAATAAACCAATAGCGACCAGGAAACAGCTTTATCAAACTTGAACGAGTTGAAAGGGTTACGCGCAAGCCTCCTCGCTCCAAGGTTGTTGCTCCGTGGGGCGCTCTTCACAGAGCTAGCAGCAGATGTGGCATGCGGAGCTCCTCGTGAAGGAATTATCTCGGAGTGCGGAGCTTGCGGTTAACACTCGTTGTCACTTCCGCCATCTCTAAATTTGCAGGCGGCGTGTTCAACTTCTCTTTTCAATCAGGATTTTAATGGAATCACAAGGAAATGGCGAATGAATTATACAGCCAGAGTCACAATAGCCAACCATGAATGGTGGAAGCGATTTACGTGTGCAATTCCATTCCCGTATGTTAACTCATTTGTCTGTCCAGTCGCTGCCCACGTGCTGTGGACAGTCTTTTTTTCACTCGTTGACGGTACACTGTTGTAATTACGTAACCATTTTGCGAAACCAATTGGTTACGTAAAAATTAACATCGTAGCCGAACAATAGGTTACGCAAGCCGAATTTACCGTAACCGATTTTTCGGTTACGTCAATGAACCAATTTTCAAGGCCTGCAGAAATATCACTGAAAATATCCAAATATCACACGTGTAATCCACTGGATAATTCAGGCCATCTCACCCAGAAATATTATAGAAAATATCCAAATATCACACATGTAATCGCCATCTCCCCCCAGAAATATTAGTGGAATTATCTAATATAACACATGTACACGGTCACCAACCAATACTTGTCATCCTCAGTAAGATTGCAATGATGATTCAGGTCTGTCTTAGTGAATTACATGTACATCTGCAGGAGTGGAGGTTCCAGTGATGTTTTTATGGTTTTATTTGAATATTCCAAATTATTCAATTAAAGGAAAGATAATTTTATCCATTATATAATTTTGTTGTCAGAGACCACTATCAGAGATAAATTTAATACGGTCCAGACAGATTCTATTGGAAATTACTTAACATAGCAACGAATTTCTTTGGCATTCCAAACTCTTTGACATTTAGGATGGATTCCATTAACGTTTCAAGTTTTTCCATCGACATTCTATGAGATTCCACTGACATCCAAGGAATGACATCAACATTTCAAGACATTCCATTGACATTTCAAGAGATTTCACAGACATTACAAGAAAATCCATTGGTATTCCAAGAAATCCCATTGGCATTCCAGGAAATTCCAGACATTTCAAGAATTCCATTGCTATCCCAAGAATTGGCATTCCAATTGATATCATAGACACAATACATTGAATTATTTGGACATTCCAACAGATTCTACCTTCACTCCAATTAATTCCATGACCATCATAACATATTTGATCAACAGTCCAAAGGATTCCATCAACATCAATTCTGATAGATTTAATCAACAATCCAATTCCATTGACATAGATTCCACTGACACACTCCAGAGTCTTTTGCATGAAGATAATCTGAGAAGTATATACATCATGTATCTTACAGAACAAACAGGTTCTCATTGCCAGTCAAGGTGTCCCCTCAACAGAGGTTCAAGACCTGCAATTACTTGGGATCCTGTGTGTTGGGGTCCTCTCCTTGGAATTTAACAATTTGATTTAATGCACTTTGGTGCCTCTGAGAAGCTCGAAAAGGTAGAATACTTACCAAAGGAAATGAAAAAAATGCCAGTCAATGAAATTTTCAAACATTGCTTCAAAAATAATCTGACGATAATAACTGTTACCTACTCAACCACAGAAAATGTTCATTCTGTTCTGAATATGAAGATCATGGGGGACAGGGGTACTCCCCCAGAAAACTTTGGAATTTCAGATTATTCTCTACATGTATCAGACCTATTTCAGGGCACTTCAGTCACAACTTCGGGGGGACCAAATTGGTTTTTAGCCTCTCACGTTCATATTGAGGCCCGGCTCCTCAGTGCCTGTAACCCTATTTTTTGTAATTGAACTACATACCTGCATACATTTGACTTACATGAACATATATATGGTGCTGTTTTTCAATATATATAATAATTCCGTTTTTGCATGTCCACAGTAAAGTGTTACAGAAGTGTGACACCATGAATAATTTTCAAACTATCTAGGCACACATTTATGGCTGCAGAAAATGGAAGGATTTTGTCTGTGGTTTATGTTAATGGCCACATAAACATAGTTCACAAGGTTTTCGTTTATGTGAATTTGGTTTCGTCCTATACCCTGGGTAACTAACCTAACACTTGACATAAAAATTGTAATCAAGTTATACAGCACATCACTGGCAAATTGAAAGCAATAACCAAATAACTGAGAAACTGCCACTATCTTGTTCAATTCCATTGACAAAATAAACTACATGGTCACAGAACTGGAGTTCATGAGATCAAAGTTTCAAATTCCAGGTAACAAACCTAACACTTGACAGTGAGAGTAAGGAGTTCTGTTGCATATTTTTCTCAAGTCTATTTGTTGATTCTGTGCATGTCACATGCACATCATCGTGTCCAGCATCCAAATTTGACAAGATAATGAAGATTCCAAAATTACAGAGACTTGACAAGATTTTATAAAATTCCCAAAAGTAACTAACCTAACGATTGACGGCCCACTTAATGGTTGCCCCCTATAATCTGGATTTTCAACAGTATTGCAGCAGTCAAGGGATTTGATAGGATATACATGTAAAATATTTTCTAGGTCAATTTTAGATTTACTGGAATGTTTGAGGAGACAGAGGTCTGAAATGAAATGTTTTCTTTTGTATTTTCTGAGGTAACGAACTCAACCTTTGACATTGTAATCGTGACCCATGGCATTTTCTACATTCACTAAACGTGTTCTGATCCCTCACTAAAGGAAAAGAGCTCAAACACTTACATGTACAAGACTTCTGTCATTGGACAGCCAATCGAATTCCACTTAACTGCTGGGCTGCAGCCGAGATATCTAGAAACCATTGTCATAGAGCGCTGCATCATTTATGTTAGGCGCTACATGTAAATGTTGGTTTCTCCACTTCTGAAACTCATTCAAATCGACCATGTAGGTCCACATACTCCACCAGCAACACCAGTTATGGAGGATTGCTGTGGGGTATGGGCAAGAAATCTGTAGAGAAACAACTGCTGAAATCCAAGATGGTTGATGGCAGCCATCTTGGATTATGCAGGTAAGTAAAAAGCAATCCCAACCGTCCATTCACCAATGTTAAGACACTCTGGAAGTTTGAAGTCGATCAGTTCAATGGTTCTCGAGTTATTGGTCGGACAGGAAATGTGTACATAACGGAATTACGGAATCATGGAATTATGAACGCCCGGTGTTTCTTACAGGAGTATAGGTAACGTAATTGGTACCATAAGCATTGTTATATATTCTATTGAAATGTAGAATTCTTTAATCGCTCTGGGGATACGAATATTTCAACAGTTAAACAGAATTTGTATATGGGAGTTAGATATGTCAGATTTGTAACTGAACAGTTGAACCTGCGGATTTTGGCAATACTGCAGTGCTTAATAATTGAAATCAATCTCTTGTTCCATGCCAAGAGTCAAGAATCATGTGGCAATATTGCAACTTTTTGGGAACATTTGCAATTTTTAATTCAAACTCCAGCAGTGAACCTTAAATATGACATTGCAGTTTCCAAATTCTCACAGTGGATGGAAATCAGCTGATACACCAAGTCTTGCAGCCTCACAAGAATAGAAGAATTAAACGAGAAATTAAATGAGAAAGAGCGAATACACAATGTGAATGAGATTCACTTTGAGATCTCTATTCAGTAAAAATACAATACAGGCATCATAAACTTTCAACAAGATAAAAGTTCATGCTTATTCAAATTCCATTCTTGATTCCACAACATTGTAAACTACTAGTTTGTTTTTAGAATGGCATGCATTCTGGTTTGTCTATTCACCAAATATTTTCAGTCACAAGACAGACTGATTAAATGCTGATTTCATAATAGTGGCATTATGACACTGCAGGACCAAATATTACAATTATTTAATTTTATGACGACAGACCATCAGAAAATGAACACTATAGCCCGTTAAAAACAGCTCGTCACGAGAGCGTCAGAAAATGAATATACGAAAGTGAACATCCTTTTTTTTAAGTTCAATTGGAAGACTTATTCATATGATAGCCGTCAAAAACTCTTAGCACAGCTCTCATATCCATTTCTAATGAAAATGGATACATCTGTTATTTGAAAGTAATTATAGCAAAGACTCCACGTTAATGCACAGTTTACTTAAAGGGGTTTGAAAACATTAGTGTTTACATAGCTGTGTGATAGAATGACTTGCTAGCATCCATGGGAAAGATTGCAAGAATGAGCCAGGTTGGATTATCAGCAACTTTTACTTCCTTAAAAGTCCTATCCAACAAAAAAGTGCCTAACTCTTTTTCTGTTAATATCTTTACTTCTAATCGAGCGATTTTGCTCAAATTTTCACCAGTTGTAGAACGTGTGCTGGTGAGTTCGCATAGCAAATTTCAGTCAAATCGATTAACATTTTGATGCAAAAATCACAATTTGAATAAAGTTAGGCACTTTTTCCACATTTGTACACCGCATTCCAGAGGTTCGTGCGAAGTTATAAAACCAAACTAAAACTTTCTACGATGATAAACACAAAAGTTTTTGCAGTTTTAACGTCCACAAAAAAAAATTAAGTGTTTGCTCAAAAAAATGTATTCACCCACTTAGCCCGTCAAGTCGACCCTACTTAGGATTTTCACTTACCTGTACATAATTTTTATAACGAGTTTAAACATTCATAACTTTTTTTCTATTCAATCAATTAAGCTAAAATTTGGAGAAAAGGTAGCCTTGCTATTGTGTTGTATGTCTACCAAATATGAACTGTCTGCGTTGTAAACTTTATGAGTGGCGATCAATAGCGCAATCACCATTGGAAATTTTACGAAATCCGTTAAGTTTATCAATATTTCAACAAACGATATCTTCCGTTCTTTTTTAGTCACAAGTAGCGGGTCGGATGCGCTATTTGTGGTAAATAAATGGTGTTAATACCTTGTAAAATAACTGAGATACGAACTAAAAACCAATCCTTAGGCACTTATATCCAAAAAAGTTTTATAAGCTACCAAGTCAAGAGTTTTTCCTTATATCTTTAGAACTTGATAATTTTTGTAGACAAGCTACATATCATTCTTTTGCGCAGTGTTTAAGGATAATTTTGATAGTTAGTACATGAGGCTACTCAAAAAATAGAAAAAGTTATAAAGTATCAAAGTCATACTTGTGGTGACGAAAAGTGTTTAAACGGCGTTTATAGACAGAGTCTTTAGTGCATAACTTTTGTAAATTTGTTCTGATTATTATCCAATTTCAGACATATGGCAAACGTCTAACACCGAACAAGAAAAACCTTGGATTGTTATTCTCTGGTAAGTACACCGGCCTCCTTATATGTGAATTTCTGCTCTGGAGTTAGGCACCCTAATCCTTCGGAAGTGGATAATTTTATAAAATGGATAAAAGTGCCCAAAGGTATTATGCATGGATAAAAGTGCCTAAAGGTATTATGCATAATATATTATTGTGATAAAGTTTCCGGTTGAGAAATTTAATAGAATATCGTTTGTCCGCTATGGATAAAAGTGCCTAAGGGTATTATAATCCATGGATAAAAGTGCTTAAAGGTATTATAATTATCCAATTTTAATGCATAACGGGAAACTTGTGTAATTTAAACTGTAAATGTAGCCATGGCCATTAATGTTTTATATGGCACATAATATAATGCCGTCTCCTGTTTTCTTATTTTGTTTTCTTAGGAAAAATATTGTTTACATTAAAATCTTGCCCGGGGAAATGGTCCAGTTTTATTCTTTGTTGTCCGCCGCAGTGAGACCGGTATTCATATGTAAATTTTGTGACGTCACAAATTTTGGCGACACCAGCGAGGCTGTGTGCATCTCGCCATTTGGGAGCAGAGCATCGCAGCAGACGGACGGTAATTTGATCTTTCCGAAAATCCCGACACAAATCATGCCGTCACAAAATTTTACAAGGAATGTTTGCCATATTTTAGACTAATTAATTATGTGGGTAAACATTTCTTTCATTTTTCAGAATAAACATGCAGTCAATCGTTGATGTATCTATGGCAATATGCGGAGAGGATCCGTGGGCGGCGTTGGGTGTGGCTGACACGGGCGAAGATTTCCCGAACGTAAGTGATAACTTGGGCACTTATATTACAAACGTATCTTACCACTTGATTAAAATACTTTCATGTACTTTCTTCACATTTTAACTTTACAGACGATGACGGCGAAGCGAAAAAAGAAACGGAAGCGGGAGAAACATTGTGGCGCAGAAACTCAAAGTGAGCCAGCAAGCCTGACGGAAGAGGCGCCTACCGAAGATCCGGATGTAAGTCACTACTTAGGCACTATATCCCATGCATCTTTTGTCACTTCATTAAAATACTTTTATGTACTTTCTTCACATTTTTCCTTTACAGACGATGACGGCGAAGCGAAAAAAGAAACGGAAGCGGGAGAAACATTGTGGCGCAGAAACTCAAAGTGAGCCAGCAAGCCTGACGGAAGAGGCGCCTACCGAAGATCCGGATGTAAGTCACTACTTAGGCACTATATCCCATGCATCTTTTGTCACTTCATTAAAATACTTTTATGTACTTTCTTCACATTTTTCCTTTACAGACGATGACGGCGAAGCGAAAAAAGAAACGGAAGCGGGAGAAACATTGTGGCGCAGAAACTCAAAGTGAGCCAGCAAGCCTGACGGAAGAGGCGCCTACCGAAGATCCGGATGTAAGTCACTACTTAGGCACTATATCCCATGCATCTTTTGTCACTTCATTAAAATACTTTTATGTACTTTCTTCACATTTTTCCTTTACAGACGATGACGGCGAAGCGAAAAAAGAAACGGAAGCGGGAGAAACATTGTGGCGCAGAAACTCAAAGTGAGCCAGCAAGCCTGACGGAAGAGGCGCCTACCGAAGATCCGGATGTAAGTCACTACTTAGG
The DNA here is from genome assembly GCA_036873755.1 of Hanleya hanleyi. Taxonomy (NCBI): domain Eukaryota; kingdom Metazoa; phylum Mollusca; class Polyplacophora; order Lepidopleurida; family Hanleyidae; genus Hanleya; species Hanleya hanleyi. The sequence continues at coordinate 262 of JAVTVY010054829.1, read as the reverse complement.
CACTATATCCCATGCATCTTTTGTCACTTCATTAAAATACTTTTATGTACTTTCTTCACATTTTTCCTTTACAGACGATGACGGCGAAGCGAAAAAGGAAACGGAAGCGGGAGAAACATGGCGCAGAAACTCAAAGTGAGCCAGCAAGCCTGATGGAAGAAGCGCCCACCGAAGACCCGGATGTAAGTCACTACTTAGGCACTATATTCCATGCATTTTTTAAAATACTATTATGTAGTTTCCTCACATTAATGGCATGTAG
>JAVTVY010054828.1:0-29294 GCA_036873755.1 Hanleya hanleyi | reverse complement strand
AGTGAAACCGGTCTACAGAGAGCACCAGTCAACCCCGTATCGAGCCCAGTCATCACCACCCCCCATGTACAAGCCACAACGAGCTCCACACCAAGTATAGAGTCAACATCTACACCAAGTACACCAAGTACGTCTGAAGACCCACCGGATTTCATCCCTCACAGTGAACAGACAACGACGACCCACGTTGTACCCACCCCCATCATCCCTCGCAGTGAACAGACAACGACGACCGACGTTGTACCCACCACTCCAGTTCACTCCAGTGTGATGGCTGGGGATGTATAATTGATTCATGGTGATGACTGCATGTATACTGGATTCATGAGTGTTGGCTGGGTATGTATACTTGATCCATGAGTGATAGCTGGGTATGTATACTTGATCCATGAGTGATGGCTGGGTATGTATACTTGATCCAAGAGTGATGGCTGGGTATGTATACTTGATCCATGAGTGATGGCTGGGTATGTATACTTGACAGATGAGTGATGGCTGGGGATGTATAATTGATCCAGGAGTGATGGCTCGGTATGTATACTTGATCCATGAGTTATGGCTGGGTATGTATACTTGACCGATGAGTGATGGCTGGGATGTATAATTGATCCATGAGTGATGGCTAGGTATCTGTACTTGATCCATGAGTTCTGGCTGGGTATGTATACTTGACCGATGAGTGATGCCTGGAGATGTACAATTGATCCATGAGTGATGGCCGGGTATGTAAACTTGATCCATGAGTGATGACTGGGTATGTATACCTGACCGTTGAGTGATGACTGGGGATGTATAATTGATCCAGGAGTGATGGCTGGGTAGGTATACTTGATCCATGAGTGATGGCTGGATAAGTATACTTGATCCATAAGTGATGACTGCATATGTATACTTGATCTATTTATGATGGTTGGGTGTATATACTGGATCCATGGGTGATGGCTGGGTATGTAAACTTGAGCCATGTGTGATGCTTCGGTATGTATACTTGATCAGTGATGGCTGGGTATTTATACTTGATCCATGAGTGATGGCTGGGTATGTATACTTGATCCATGAGTGATGGCTGGGTATGCATATGGGATCCATGAGTGATGGTTGGGTATATATACTTGATCCATGAGTGGCTGAGTAAGAATACTTGATCCATGAGTGATGGCTGGGTATGTAAACTTGAGCTATGGGGGATGGCTGGGTATGTGTACTTGATCCATGAGTGATGGCTGGAGATGTATAATTGATCCATGAGTGATGGCTGGGTATGTATACTTGATTCATGAGTGATGACTGGGTATGCATACGTGATCCATGAGTGATGGCTGGGTAAGTATACTTGAGGGAGGGAATTTGGCTTAATGTCACACTCAAGTTTGTTTCACTCATATGGTGACAGTCAGTTTGGTTGGTGGAGGAAGCCGGAGTACCTGGAGAGAACCACCGCTCTTCCGCAAGTAACTGACTGTATACTTGATCCACCGGTGACGGCTGTGTATGTATACTTGATCCAAATGCATGATTTGTGGTGGCTGGGTATGTATATTTGATCCATTAGTGATGGCTGGATGTATACACTTAATCCATGAGTAATGCCTGGTTTTGTATACTAGATCCATAAATGATGACTGGGTATGTATACTTGATCCATGGGTGGGGCTGGGTATGTATAGCCCTACTTGAACGATGGATGATAGCTCAGTATGTCTACTTGATCCATGGGTGACGGCTGGGTATGTATACTTGAGCCATGGGTGATGGCTGGGTATATATACTTGATCAATGAATGATGACTGGGTATGTATACTTGATCCATGGGTGGTGACTGGGTATATATACACTTGAATCATGAATGATGGCTGGGTATATATACCTGATCCAGGAGTGATGGCTGGTTATGTATACTTGAGCAATGAGCGATAGCTGGGTATGTATACTTGATCCATGAGTGATGGCTGGGTATGTATACTTGATCCATGAGTGATGGCTGGGTATAAATACTTATTCATGAGTGATGGCTGGGTATGTATACTTGATCCATGAGTGATGGCTGGGTATGTATACTTGACAGATGAGTGATGGCTGGGTATGTATACTTGATCCACGAGTGATGACTGGGTATGTATACTTGATCCATGAGTGATGGCTGGGTATGTATACTTGATCCATGAGTGATGGCTGGGTATGTATACTTGACAGATGAGTGATGGCTGGGGATGTATAATTGATCCACGAGTGATGGCTGGTCATCATATACATGCTCATCATGCAAGTTGAGTGATGGCTGGGTATGTATACTTGATCCATGAGTGATGGCTGGGTATTTATACTTAAACCATGAGTGATGACTGCATATGTACACTTGATCCACTTGGGTGATGGCTGGGTATGTAAACTTGAGCCATGGGTGATGCTTCGGTGTGTATACTTGATCCATTTTTGATGGTTGGGTATATATACTTGATTCATGAGCACTGGCTGAGTATGTATACTTGAGGCATTTTGGGCACTGGCTGAGTATGTATACTTGAGGGTGATGGCTGGGTATATATACTTGACCCATGAGTGATGGCTGGGGATCCGGTGTATAATTGAGCCATGGGTTATGGCTGCGTTATGTATACTCACATGATAATGTCATAACTTCCTTCTTTAATTCCCGCCTCTTGTAAATTTTCAATGTAACCCTTCACAAACTCTATGTTAGGCTTACTGTACCCAAAAGCTTTTGTGTGGAAGTCAATATGTTTGTTTGCCACTGCTAGCTGTGAATATAAAAACAAGACAATAATGAGGGAATTAGAATTATGTCACCACAGCAGGCTCTCCCAGCTAATTCAACCTGCTAACTATTTACTAACTGAAGCAGTGGCAGCTCAAAATTATGATTTTCATGAAAACCTCAAGAAACAAGAATACCTCCAACTTCAAAAACAACTAAACCAGAGCACGAGGGATTGATATTACACCTGTTAAGAACCAATCTCCGCAAGTGCAGCCAAATCCTGGGATTTACTTGGATGTTTTAGGCAATGCAAATCATTTCTCATGTCATTGTCTCCATAATACAATCTCCTATATCATCCCCCACATTTGCTAAGAATATGCGTGTCAATATCTGAAGACCGAAGGTGTGCTTTGACAACCTAATATCTATTTCATCCCGAGATTCAGTTTGGTCAGTGATTAAAATCAAACCAGTCAATCAAAATTCAAACCTCGCAGTGGCTTGGTCCTGTTGGTGGAAACAACTGACTGTCCAGGCCTGCTGATTAGTAAGTCTCGGAGCTAACCTCCTGACCTATTTAACACAGAACTAACATAAATAGAGTATCAATTGATACACTGGCTCATTGGTATGTTTTTCGCCCACCTGTTCATCTGTCATATCTACCCCTGTCACATGACCAGTCTGTCCAACCAGCTTGCTGAGGACATAGCAATCCTGACCACTCCCACTGCCCAGATCCAGCACCCTCATTCCTTCCAACTTCTCTGGAATCACCAGGCCACAGCCATAGTATCTACAATATTTATCTGAATATGCCAAATTGTACGAATTAGGAGAACTATCGCTAATGAACTTACTTACATCGGCCCTCTCTAAATAAAATGATATAAGGTAGGCAGCAGATGTACCAGATGATAAATGAAAGGAGTAAAGTAACATGCATGAACTATATACATATATTTGCTATGCAACCACCCAAAATAACAAGAGCCCAAGGGCTTCAAAATTTGCCCTTACACCCGTAGCACAGGAGTCTTGATTCAATCAAAACTTCAAGATTGTTATCAGGTGGCACTGCTAAGGCCATCCTTGTTCAGTGAAACCCAATCATGTCTGAATGATGATAAAGGGGCTTACCTCAGGGCAAAAAACTAATCACAGGATCATATGTACCAGTACATACAATTTTCGAAACAATCCCATGCAAATTCCAGGATTTCACCTTCATGAAAATTATTACAAATGACAAGTATTTGATAACAAAGGAGAATAACTAGAACTAAACTTTTTGCTGAATCTGTTTTCAACTCTATTGTTGATGGGTTAAGATGGGCATGCTACTTGTGGACTCCCAGTAACATTGTTTCGGGAGTTGTGCCCCTTTATCATCAAAACACATGTACATTTTTGTGTACATAACTACTCAAGAGTTTTCATTGGATACTTTTGAATATTGATCACATTTACATGTACAGTGAAACCTCATTTATATAATGACATTCATTACAACGAAAAACTTTATTATAACAACAAAGTTTATAGAAAGAAATGTAACAGGGACAAATGTGGTCGTTATAATGAGGGTTGACTAATATGTTTATCAAGCCATGTACAAAAAAATATGTCAGACATGTCATTGGATATGGGCAATTTTACCTTGCCATAACTTCATCGTGGATCAAAGAAAATACATCTCTGACAAACTTGGGCATCTTGGTTTTCCCAAGTTCATTCACAGTGCAAGCTTGAAGCTCAAGATCGGCTGTTTTCTGCACTCTTTTTCCATAGTAGTCTTTTACAGTCCCTTACTGCTGCATCATCAGTGGTAGTCGACATTATGGCAGAATAGTCTCAGACACGTCAGGGTTATCTAGTTTTCAGCCTGTCAATGCGAACAAAAGCAGAAAATCATTGCATTGCCTAGCTGGAGTTGCCTTTCATTAGGCTTGTAGGTGGTAGTGATCTCCCTCTATGCTCTAGGCTGTAATGTACTAAGGGATCGTATCCATCCAACGTTCGTTTGCTAGACGTTTTAAACGATGAAAAAAAACGTCCATGCAAATGATGGGTGTATGAGTTGATCATCTTTTTAAAAAACGTCTACCAAACAAAGACGATCGCCGGAAATCTCCGGCAACCTACAATAAGGGTGTCGATCGTCTTTTCACACCTCAAACAAAGGTGCAGACGTTTTCTAGCAAACGATCGGGAGTCTCCTGGCAAACGATCAGCTCGAAAAACAAAAACAACATCGGCGGTGTCGATTGCGGCCGTGAAAACAGATTATGAGAATGGAACACAAATTAATATTGTTTTCTTTTCCAGAATTGCAACACGTGTGCTGCTTGACAATATATTAGAATCAGTTACGGTGTAATTCGTAAATAAACAAAATATTATGAAACCATCATATCGTTTTATGAACGTGCGATTCGAATCTTACGTATTTTGCATAATACGGGCTTGCGCAATTTTGGAATGCGACTTTTAAAAAAGTCAGTCCTAGCTTACCATGGAGATGATCGTAGTTTTACTTGAACAATTATTATCACGTTTGATTACAGATAAATGTCGAGTGAAACATTGGAGTAGGGTGATTGTGCCTATTATCGGCCACCTAGAAAGTGTTGCGAATTTGGGCCCATCGTGAGGTGTCCCCTTTTCACATTCACCGTTAAAAATAACCGTATCAATCATTTTAGATTATAAAAAAAACACAAGTTGACACATTCAAGTGATTTAGAGAAATAAATTGCCTTTATTTGTGAAACTGTCACTTTCTTCCAGTGATCGGCCGTCAAAAATCTAATTTCGGCCATTGTATGTCCAGCTATCGGCCACCCATGCCCGATGCTAGAGTTGGGACCGTTCTGTGATCGGCCATGGCACAGAAACTGCAAAAGATATTGAATAAGTCTCTAAAATGATTCCTGTGGTTTGATCATTGTTATATTAATTAGAAACACTACAATATAGATTCGAGAGTCTGTTCTCTCCATGCTAAAATACGGATCAATGTTCTATCCAACACACGAATGAGTATAGTAACTCCATGCCAGTTATTGGCCACCGCGGCCAGTCGCTGAAATCCCCCCATTAACTGAAGTCGATCTACACGCTTAAAACTAAAGTCTTGAAACTTACTTTTAAAGTGTTGAAATAACCCTTTAAGTGTGTCCACAGGGACTGCTCTTAAAGTGTTGTCCCTGTGGACACACTTAAAGGGTTATTTCAACACTTTAAGAGTAAGTTTCAACACTTTAGTTTTAAGCGTGTATATTGCATGCCTGATATTTCTTAAAAGCTAACAGAATAATCCAACTTTTGCAGAGGAAATAGATAAATGCATCTTTTTCAGGGGTTAAACCTCCAAAAATCAGTGTTGTAGATCACTCGACAAAGTTACATAACGACGGATTATTTGCTCCAAATATGTCGGTTGTGCTGATACCCAACTTTCGAGCTTCCCGCCATTCACTTCTGCCGTCAGCTCGATACTTGAAACCAAACCGAGGTTTGGGGGGAATTCATTATTTGATTTATTTAGTCTGACATGGCCACATATAGTCTCATGGTTTTCCTATTTGAATCGAAACTGTTCGGGTTGGCCGATAAGTGGGTGGTGGCCGATAATAGGCACAATCACCCTATAATGCTTATATTTTTTCTCTTTCAGGACGCTGCGTAAACGCAGAAATTCACAAGATGATAACAGGGTTCGCAAGCCTTTTCTTGCATTAAATTTAAGGAGTTTTCAAGGACCAACAGCGATTATTCAAGTACCCAATTCAAGCCAATTATAGAAAAAACGGACGTGTTCGAATTATCTTTTTTTTATGGTAACTTTTGACGCGAGAGGCTAAATGGCGGACTTCTACGTCTTTGATGGTTTTCATTGAATAATCCATTGCCTCTTGCATTTCCCATCATTATTTTCTCTGTTTGAAGAGCGAATGCATTCTTCATGCTCTTTAACCATTAATTAGATTCAAGTAATTGGCCGCAATGATCGGCTGACAAGGAAGAGATTAGTTTCATCGGACGCCCGGCCAATTTAAAATCACAAATTCGGGTTTTTCATTGTATTAGTACATACGGGACAAGTGCATATTCGGACACTTAGACATTATCACCCTACTGAATCGACGAGTATGATTACAGGTGAATGCACCAGTCCATTTGTCATGCGACCATGAACTGTAGGTTGGATCACTTCACATTGAAGCCGCATAACAGCTGCAATGTTATAATGAGGCAACATATGATTATATATCAGATATGTCGACAGTCCATGGTAGCTACTATTTGTCTTGGCGACAGTCCATTTGGCGAATCATTAGATCAGACGATATGCTCTCTGTGCATCATTCACAAGTACATGTTGACCTACAATGGACTGTCGATCGGTCCGATGATGATACAATGGACTGTCGTAATATCAGACAGACAGAGAATATACTATTAATGGTTCATATTCCTCTAAAGCCCGGCGCACACGAGAGATATCAGCTGAGCTAACGGCCTCAATTGCCTGTCAGCTCAGCGGCTAGCTCTCTTGTTGTTTCAGCGCACACGGTGAGCAAAAGTTTCAAGAAATTGATTTCAGTTCCCGCATAACGTCTTCTTCAAGTCCATTTTGAAGAGTCGAGCGTATGAATTGAGTGAAAATAACATGCGATTCATTGGCCGGTCCGGTAAAACTGCTGAGCTGTTGGCTTGCGTTCGCCGCACACGCTGAGGATTTGGCCTCGCGAGGTGAAATTATCAAACAAGTTTGATATTTTTCCCCCGGCCTCGCGAGGCCAAAAACTCACCAAAAACTGCCCGCACACGAGAGCTAGCCCCTGAGCTGACCGGCAATTGAGGCGGTCAGCTCAGCTGATAGCTCTCGTGTGCGCCGGGCTTTAAACACACACAAGTGGAAGGAATAGAGAGATGAATGAGTCAGTGATACATGAGGCAGGTAGTAAGTTCCCACGTGTTCATTTTGTGCTCATTTCCTCACACTATAATTCGATGCTAATACCTACCATGGACTGTCTACCAACACCAAAAAACACCTCTCGCCGTAAAAATGTTTAAAATTTTTGTTAACTTGAAATAGTAATAACCCTACATTTGGTGACAACATAGTACGATATCTCTCCTTCAAAAAATGACTGGACACCAGTAACCATACCTGTCATCGATATGCTGAAAATCGTTCATTTTCGGCTGTGGTCACTGTCGTCTGGTCAGACACTCGCCCACGCTTGATAACGAAAGCACCGAAAAACCTACCATTGACTGTGATTTGACACGTGACCGACGGTTTTCACCTATAAACATACTTGTTGATTCAGTAGGGTGATTATGATATTTTCTTTATTTTCTCTTCAGGATATGCTTGAATAGTAAAGAAGTATTGTTACTCCGAATAACGACAGAAAAGCCATATTTTGATCAATATTTCGACATATATTATGTCATCGTCAGGACTGATACGCATACATGTTCAACAACACATTATATACTACACAGGTGAGAAATGTAACCATTCAGGTCTCAGTAATTACAAAAGACATTGTAGTACAACAGTAGTCAGGTGAACACTTTTCATGGTAAATAACATAGTTCTTGGTAAGCATATGTGCAGATTGGTATTACAAAGATTGTACAACATAAGAACAAAGGTGAACAGATTCTGTTAATTGAATAGAGTGAGTTCTTTAGATGCTTTTAAACCAGCGTTTAATATCGGCCGTGTACGTCTTATAGCAAGGGCTTCTTTAAATAGTATTTCTGACCAGTGTTTGGCTTTGTCTATTACTTTACAATTGTTTGTGATTAGAGGTTTGAAATTGGAACTGTTTTTATTAGAGAATGAGTCAGGTAGTTGAAACATGCTGTGTATATAGAGAAAACCTTCACATTTAACAATGTGATCAAAAACACTACCCACACCAGATGCATGCTCACGGAGTCGTTCAGTCAGGCATCGGTCCGTTTTTCCTATGTACTCAGCATTACAACCTGGGCATGTAAATTTGTATATAATCAAGCTTTTGTATTCGTCAGGAGTTTGATCTTTAACTGAGGTATAATAGCTAACTTGTCTAGTTTGCCATAAATATACAAAACGTACATCCTTTTTGAGATGCTTTTTTATTTTTGACACGCATTTACGCGCAACACGTTCACCAAATTTACCTAAATATGGCAATCTCAGCCAAATCCTAGGAATATCACCGTCATTACGGTCTGAATATGCTTGAAACCATGCTGAAGTTTTGTCACGACCGAGAAGACTAGGCCCAACTACACTCAAAATAAAATTCCGTTTACTCGAACGGAAAAAATCCGTCCCCAGGGAATCCAGGGAATATTCCGTTATTGTAACGGATTCTTATTTTTTAACGGATTCAACGGATTTTATTATCCGTTAAATTTAACGGAAAAGTCCGTCCCCAGGGAATCGAGGGAATATTCCGTTATTGTAACGGATTCTTATTTTTTAACGGATTGAACGGATTTTATATTATCCGTTAAATTTAACGTAAAAGTCCGTTCCCAGGGAAACAAGGGAATATTCCGTTATTGTAACGGATTCTTATTTTTTAACGGATTCAACGGATTTTATTATCCGTTAAATTTAACGGAAAAGTCCGTCCCCAGGGAATCGAGGGAATATTCCGTTATTGTAACGGATTCTTATTTTTTAACGGATTCAACGGATTTTATTATCCGTTAAATTTAACGGAAAATTCCGTCTATAGGTAATCAAGGGAACAGTCAGTTAATATAATGCAAAAACATGTACAAAGACACAATAAACATACTCGACATAATATTATCATATATTTTGATTAGACGGACTATCCATTTTACGGATAAAGGAGAAGACACACTGTAAATTTGGCGTTTAGATCCTAAACATAAATCTAAACACAAATTTTGTCCATAGTTTTTGACACGTTTAAATTCCAACATGTTTAGAAATATTGTGCTTAGACCATAAACACATAGCTAAACATGTTTAGAAAGTTTGTATTTAGAGCCTAAACACAAGCTAAACATGTTCAGCAATATTGTGTTTAGACCCTAAACACAATGCTAACATGTTTAGGATTATTGTGTTTAGATCCTAAACACAAAGCTAAACATGTTTAGGAATGTTGTGTTTAGACCATAAACACAAAGCTAAACACGTTTAGAAATATTGTGCTTAGAGCCTAAACACATAGCTAAACATGTTTAGGAAGATTGTGATTAGACCCTAATCACAAAGCTGAACATGTTTAGGAATATTGTGTTTAGAATCTAGACACAGTTAAACATAACCCTAAACAGAAAACTAGACACAAAATTTGTCCGCTTTTTTTAACATGTTTAAATGCACACGTTTAAATTCATTACATGTCATGGATTAAAACACAAATGTTGTGTCCTGTCTGTGAACATGTTTCAGTACAAAAATATTCTCCCTGCATGCTGGTTTGCTGTGTAATACACTCGGACTCAAGAATTGTATGTCGGAAGTGAACTGGCCTTCATTCTGATGTCAACGGTGGTATATTCCCAATATGACTTTCGATGCCTGCTGATATGTGATATCTCAATAGAAACACCATACATTTCACAAATCAGATGATGAGTATCCAGGAACAGCAAAACACAAATTGATGGAGAGAAAATAGCTGCAATCTGATGAATTCACAATTTTGCATGGACTACAAGTTGTAAGATATAGGTGTTGTTGCTTATTCCTAGATATTCACAATCCTCAATGAAAAATCTAACAATAAATGAAAGGAATAATAGTAAAGTTCTCAGTTGATTTTATTGTCAATTAGTGCACTGCTACCATGATCATCACACCCGCGCCACTGATATTGGAATTTCGTGAAATGAACTTTCATCGTAACAAGAACGGAAGCTCAAGCGATCCCAAGATCATATGCCCATGAACAAACATAGTGAGCTAGCAATGTGGTTACTCCTCAGATGGAAAAAGTGGCCACACAATAGGAAAATGCATGTCCTTTCCGTGGTGTCAGAATGCCCCCGAAATCATGGAATGCACATGGGCAAAAATTATGTACATTCAAAGTACTGAATAAATCTATATAGACAGTGTACCTTCATTCAAGAATTGTATTGGGTTCCAAGTTCTATAAGGAAAGTTCCAATCGATTTCAGGTGTATGTTGTAGCCAAAAATTCAACAAAAGTTAATACTTCATTTAAACTTAGGAACAAGAGCTGCATGGCATTCGTGATTTCACTTCCAGCTGATATTTCCAACACTGAAACTGTTGTTGACAGTTCAGCCATCTGTGAGGGTGATTAATATCAACGACTCTGGCTCCTCAGGCTCTTGGTATTGAAGTCCCACTTGACTCTTTCAGCTGTGAAACAACAGAGAAGCAACATTAATAAAAATTCGAGTGACAGAAGTCCCCAAAGATTGACAATTGTAATTTGACCCCAGGATGTGAATGGGTATGAATGGTGGTGCCCCCCCCCCCCCCCCCCCGGTGGTCAGACTGTCATAAACATGAAGCTGCGCTATCCTATAGAAACCCCTCGGCTCTGAACCCCAGCTATTATAATGCAAGGGTGTCTCTACCAATTGATTGGCTTGTGGGAAGAAATATTTACCCCTGGTATTGTAAGTCTACTTTCTTTGAAAAAAAAAAAGTTTTCCTCCCCTTAAATCAATTTGTTTCTGGAATAAATTGAAAGAGCTGTGTCGATGTCTCACCAAAACAACAGTACACATGGCTAGATAAATACAGTACATGTATACTAAATGGCACTTGTATGTCATTTTCAAAACAGATTTGCAAGCATTCTTCGCATTGTCTAAGAGAATAAATCAATAAATCAGTCATCCAATCAATAAATAAATGTGGTAGTATACTAACATGATATAGAAATAATATGCAAACTTAACACGACTCATTTTCAATAGGCATCTAGTTCAGGTCAAGAGAAACAACTGTATCACGTTGGGATGTTGTATATGGAACGGTTCTGAAATTATCACAATAACAAATCATAAATGGATTTTTATTTGTAAAAAGGGGCATAACTCTGCAAAATATTGTCCGAGAGGACTCATTTTCGATAGGCGTCTGACTTACGTGAAGATAAATAGGTGTAACAAGTTTGGTTGCCATGCATGAAACGGTTCTGTAGATATCGCGGTAACGGACGGACGGACGGACGGACGTACGGACAGCTGTACATGATGACGACAAGACCCCTAGGCCAAAGTTACCGGTAAGTTTTTTTTAGAATTTATTTTATGTTCCAGACAGACCCAATATCAGTGTAGTCCTTTCCGGCCTCTCAGGCTGAATGTTATCCTGACACAGGGATACCCAGCCTTTGATCTATCCTCTTAAAACCAAGTCCAAATTAGTAAGCAACAAGTTACAATTTTCAAACTGACCTGGCCCAGGAGTCGAAATATTAAAATTAATTTAACAGTCACACGAGACAGCAGATCAAAAAGTGTACCCACCACCTTTAAGAATTACCTGAACAAGCGGTCGTTGAAATTGTCGAGTACATGTAATTCACAATTAACGACAAAGCAGCTACACGTTACCAATAAATTAATGACACCTTGTTTCCATGCACTAATTTGCAGCTGTTTGAATGAATTTTGTCAAAGATATATTTTGAACACCAAAATAAAAATAAAAAAAATTATTGGCTACCTGTCACTGGAGACAGGCATTTTATTTGTCTACCTGTCTTTTTATAAAATTACCTGTCAGGGGGAGGCAGACATGAGTTAATTTTGACTCCTGCGGCTTGAGATTGAACCCAAAACACATGGCTTGTAGGGCAGATGTTCTTATTCATTAGGCCATCACAATTGACCAGATTAACAGTTAACAACAGAAGACAGTAATCCTACAAGGGTAACACACCGGTTCTTGTCGAATCACCGAAGTTAAGCATTGTTAAGCTCGGTCAATACTTGGACAGGATGCTGTACTGGCTGGACTGATCAGTGTCCAGGGTAATAGGAACTATGAGCACTCTCGTGTTATGGTACATGTAGGCACAGTTGTGATAGGACTGAAACAAGTTTGAAAACGATGCTAAAGCCTACTACTCACCCCTTCCTACAAGGGTACCTAATTTAAATTACACTATATTAAAGGCACAGGCCTCAATTTAAGGTGGTAACCTGTTTTCGGGTTGCCTGGAGGTTGCCATATGAAAAATAGTGGTAACCTATTTTCTGGTCCCCATAATTTTGACTGATAATTGACAATAGGTTAATAATTATGCAATAGGTTACCATAGGTTATCAATGTAGATTTCATGGTAACCTGTTGAGAGGTTATCATCAGCACTCCTTAAATTGAGGACTGCGGCAATCACAGATTGAGAGTTTTACATCTCAACTGGTGAAATGGGATATGAAATGTACTCAATGATCCAGAGAAGTGATTCTCAACAGAGAATAGATGAAGCGACCTTTTGTATAGAAATTATTTAGGCCGTTGTCAGTTAATGGGTTGTTTAGCATGACCTCCTGTCAAAACATACATGCTAGATGCTATAATTATTAATTATTGAAGGTAAATTTTCTACCATGGACTCATTCCATATCAAATCAAAATAATCTCCCATTAGCCTGTTCCATAAAGCAAATCAACAGGACAATGTGTTTAAGTTTCTCTAAAGAGACATTTTAAGTTTGCTTTAATTTAATTGAAACATTCTGTAAATAATTATGGTAGATAGTAAAACTCAAATGCACACAGTGTCATGATTGTGTGAACAGAAATCAAGGGAAACAACTCTTACTTCAATGTGACTACTATAAAAGATATCTTGCACGATTTTGTAAATTGATGAATCTGAATACTTCTAGTGAGTAGCTTGTCCTTATATATGCATACTATATTTCGCTTAGTATTCCGCAGATATATTGAAATAAGAAATATATTGGTGTTAGACGTTACATTTGATCTTTATATATAATTTTCTACCCTAACACCCAGCCATGTGGGCATTGTAAGGGTACATTGTAAAACCGTAGCCAGAAGAATCAATGAATAAATGCCCAGTGGCTTGTTCCAGGGATTCAACGTCAGGAGTCCCCTCTTCTTTATTTCTTTTTCACTGACTGAAGATAGGGATTCTCTGTCCAAGGCAACGAATTTTGTATGTCCATCGTCCTTAAGCTTACGAGAATTTTGACGCGCACGTCGACAGCATGTGTTGTAGTTGTTGTTGTGGGGACTGAAGAGGTGAAGCGCTCGACCACTTCGCCCAAAAGCGTTTCATCAGAGAAATGGATGGTTAAATTAGGCACGATGTACCGACTGGTTGATGAGGAAACAACTGATCCATCATGATGACTTTGGTACATAACCGTCTAAACTGCCGGAGTTCTAACTTTACTGCAACGTGCTCGACACGTGGGAATCCCCGCTAGAGATGCATGCCGGGATAACGACTTCGCCTCGTTTTGAGAGGGTTTCCCTCAAGAATGTGAAACAAAATGGCGAATTTTGATCGCCTCCGCGGTTGACAGCACGGTCAGCTCATTCGTTTTCATGGATTTGCTTACTTATTTTTTTACGGCCAATAATTACTGATAATTAAAATACATGAGGCATTATTGATCTCAAAAATATTGATGCGGGCGGGTCATGCGAAAGAACCTATCAACTGCCTTAGGGCATAGTACTGCAGGGGACGAAAATGAATGTATTATGTCTGCTATCTTCTGATGAGCTCTTCCCTGCCCACAATTAGGCTTTTTTCTTTAATTTTGTACCAATACATACTTGGAAGTCATTGTCTGTTTTCCTCAACATTGAAAGAAAAAGCATGGTTTGACAATCAACAACTTGCCCAGGTGGAGTTAAGAGTTTTATGGTTCTTTATAGCTGCATGGGCAAGCTATACAAAGAACTGGAAGACAAGGAATGCCAGTATTTTTAACTCCAAATGAAAGGTTCTTTGGGGATCTAAAGTTATAAATCAAACAAAAGAAGTCGAGATTTCTCATTAACAGTACTTACATCCTTTCTGCAAATAACATCTGTAGTGATGCAGGAACTCTTCTGTTCGAGTGAGGTAGCTTTTCAGCGTAGCTTTTCATTCTGGCATCTTCCTTTCTATAAAAATATTAATATATTATATTATATAAATAGGCATACATGTATCATATTGTGTGTCATATTACCATTATTGTTTGATTACAATCATGTGAATGTACAAGGGAGTATGAAACACCATTACTGTATTCGATGGATTATTAATATATGTAATTCAAGCTTTCCAAATATATATGGCATAAAACTGTAAAACAGAAATGTCAAAAAGGGTTGTCACTTTCACTGACCCAGAACACATCCTTCGTGATTATATCTCCCATACATTTATAAAGAACAGAGATTATAGACCTATACTTGTTTATACATGCATTTGAAGTTTTGATAAATCATATGAAATATTTTCACAAAATACATATACCGTTACTATAACACTAATTACAGTGGGATTTAAAAGTTGCCAACAAGAGGCAAGAGGTGCACTTGAATGGCTGTTGATAAATTTGAGTAAGAATTAGGCCCCCCTCAGCCCCACAACCCACCCCACTCCGAGATGTTTGAATCCCCTGTATGCTCTGATGCACCCCTCCCCCCTTCCCCCCTACAAACTGAGTTATTACTTTGTGGATCGCCTACTCAGGAAATCATATATTTACAAACCTTCAACAGGAGCCTGTGGCAGAAGGAAAACCGGCACTTTTCAGTTTGATCTGTAATATCAACATAGAGACACCCCATAGTCTATCCACAGGTACAGAGGAGTCTTCTAAGTCAGGGATTCATGCAAGTCGGTTTTTACCACCGGTAATCGGTGGTAAAAAATTTTTGAAAACTCAATTCGTATGGTGAGAAACTCAATTGCTTTTGTTTTACTGGACAAATACTCAATTTTTTGTGGAAAACTCAATTCGCCAGACATGGTCAAAGTTAATTTGACAGCCCCAAATTACGAAATAAACTCAATCGAATGACGATCTTACCGCGAAAATGACAATAAGTTTTACCTTTCACAGGCGCAAAGCGTGCTACCACGTGTGCTGTTGTTGTTGTTAATCTCCCGCAAGATTTGCACACGGTCCGCTTGAAAGGCAGAACTAATGGATAAATTGAATAAACTTCACAAAATTGACTGGCTCAATGTGGCGCAGTCAGCCTATAGATATTTATATCGACTGTTCATGCCTGGCAACTTCAAGTCGAAAACGAAACCGGAACCAAAACAAGCCGAGTGATTCTGACGCTTTATTTAGGAGAATAAGAGCTCAATAAAACTTCGTCAGTGAGTATTTTAATCGGAAGAAAATCGTGCTTGCCAATACGGGCAGCTAACATGAACGTTGCATTGCCCGTGCCGATTTTTACTTGCTCCCGACAAGCGGACAAGCGCTAATGTCTAACAGTAACACTCGCGAGTTGAAAGAGTGAAGGCAACAACAACAACGATTTTGCTTGATAATTTGTCAGGACAACTCGACATTTTCAGTTGGGAACTCGACTTATCTCTTGAAGATCTCAATATTTATTCACTACAACTCAGTTTTTTTCGCGCGTGTTTGGTGCGCATTTTTCCAAGGATAAAAAACTCACAGGAATCAGACTTTGGCATTTCTTTGCCAAGCATTATTTGTTTTACTCTGTCTGCCCTTCTGTCCGTTTTTATCTCGCCTTACGAAGTAAAGGGGAGATATTGTGAGAGGGGGAAAGAGGATGTCGTCGTCGGTGTCGGTGTCGGCGTCGGTGTCGGTGTCGGTGTCCCCTGCCTGGAAATGAATGGGTTTTTGGTTTAGCAAGTTAAAAAAAAATCTAGAAAAATTAGAAAAAATATAAAAAAAATATAAAAAATATGGGGGGTGGGTATGCCACCTGGGGGTACTACCCCTGGGGTACTCTAATGTTAAAATCCCTATGAATGAGTTTTGCGTTTAGCTGAAGTGCACATGTACATCTGTACTTGGAAAGTTTCTTGCAGTTGTCAGCTGTCATTGGATGATTATGAAACTTGGTACACATGTTTCTTATGATAAGAGGATGTACCTGTGCTATTTTTGAGAAGAAATATTAATTTTTCTCAAAATTATGGCAAATGAAGAGTTTTCTGTTTAGGTAAATTGTACATGTAGGCCTCTACATGTATACATATACATCTACATGGTAACTTTGCTCCAGTTGTCAGCTGTCATTGGATGATTATCAAACTTGGTACACATGTTTCTTATGATTAGAGGATGTACCTGTGCTATTTTTGACAAGAAATATTAATTTTTCTCCAAATTATGGCAAATGAAGAGTTTTCTGTTTAGGTAAATTGTACATATACATGTCCATGGTAAGTTTGCTCCAGTTGTTAGCTGTCATTGGATGATTATGAAACTTGGTACACATGTTTCTTATGATAAGAGGATGTACCTGTGCTATTTTTGAGAAGAAATATTAATTTTTCTCAAAATTATGGCAAATGAAGAGTTTTCTGTTTAGGTAAATTGTACATACAGGCCTCTACATGTATACATATACATCTACATGGTAACTTTGCTCCAGTTGTCAGCTGTCATTGGATGATTATGAAACTTGGTACACATGTTTCTTATGATTAGAGGATGTACCTGTGCTATTTTTGACAAGAAATATTAATTTTTCTCCAAATTATGGCAAATGAAGAGTTTTCTGTTTAGGTAAATTGTACATGTAGGCCTCTACATGTATACATATACATGTACATGATAAGTTTGCTGCAGTTGTCAGCTCTCATTGGATGATTACGAAACTTGGTACAAATGTTTCTTATGATTGGAGGATTTACTTGTGCTATTTTTGAGATGAAATATTAATTTTTCTCCAAATTATGGCAACTGATTGAGTTTTGCGTTTAGCTGAAGTGCACATGTACATCTGTACACCACAGTTTGCTGCAGTTGTCAGCTGTCATTGAATGGTTATGAAACTTGGTACACATGTTTCTTATGATTAAAAGATGTACCTGTGATATTTAGGAGATGAAATATTAATTTTTGTTCAAATTTTGAGGGTTTTGTCTTAATCTGCCAATAATAATGCACATGTATATACATGTACACGGAAAGTTTTCTGAAGCTGTCAGCTTTCATTGGATGAGTTTGACACTTGCTACCCAAGTTCAATGTGATTCAAAGATGTGCATGTGCTATTTAAGAAATATGACATTAAATATGAAATTTTTTCCTAATTATTGCAGTTTAGACTTTGTATCTTTCCATTGATAAGGTTTTTGTTGGGCAAAAATTTACAGGTAGATCTGTACATGGAAAGTTTGTTGAACCTTTCGTGGGATGATTATAAAACTTGGTGGACATGTTTCATGTTTTCCTAGGTCACAGCTCTCCCGCAGTAATCCCACACGGGACTGACCTATCCAGCAGTAATCCCAAATGGCATTAGCCTATCCAGCAGTATTGCCATACGGGACTGACCTATCCAGCTGTAATCCCAAACGGAAATCAACTATCCAGCAGTAATCCCAGACCGAACTGGTCTATCCAGCAGTAATCCAATTTGGGACTGGCCTATTCAGCAGTAATCTCACACAGGACTGACCTATCCAGCAGTAATCTCAATGGCACTGGCCTATCCAGCAGTAATGCCACACGGCACTGACATATCCAGCAGTAATCCCAGACTGGACTGGCCTATCCTGAAGTAATCCAACATGGGACTGGCCTATCCAGCAGTAATTCCACACAGGACTGGCTTATGCAGCAGTAATCTCTCATGGGACTGACCTATCCAGATGTAATATGACACTGGATTGCAATTTGCAGCAGTAATCCCACACAGGTTTAGCCTATCCAGCAGTAATCCCACACGGGACTGGCCTCCTCAGCCATAATCCCACACAGGATTGCCGTATGCAGCAGTATGCAGCAGTAATCCCACACGGGACTGTCCTATCCAGCATTAATCCCATACGAGACTCATCTATCCAGCAGTAATCCCAGACAGGACTGGCCTGGCCTATCCAGCAGTAATCCCACTTGGGACTGGACTATCCAGCAGTAATCCCACAGGTGACTATCCATCAGTAATAACATGGGACTGGTCCACCCAGTGGTAATCCTACATAGGACTGGCCTATCCAGCAGTAATCTCACATGGGACTGAACTATGTACCAGTAATCCGACAGCACTGACCTATCCATCCTACATGGGATTAACTTTTGCCAGTAATCCTTCATGGGACTGATGTTATTGTCTGTACCAGATAATCTATTCCAGACATCATTGTCTGTACCACATCACCTATTCCAGACCTTATTGTTTGCTCTACATGTATGCTTTCAATACTGCTGCACCTTTGGCGGATGACCCCGCAAGGCGAGATGTTGGGGTTCTCAGAAGGCTTGTTCTCCAAATTATGGCAAATGAATGAGTTTTCTGTTTAGGTAAATTGTACATATACATGTACATGATAAGTTTGCTGCAGTTGTCAGCTCTCATTGGATGATTACGAAACTTGGTACACATGTTTCTTATGATTGGAGGATTTACTTGTGCTATTTTTGAGATGAAATATTAATTTTTCTCCAACTTATGGCAAATGATTGAGTTTTGCGTTTAGCTGAAGTGCACATGTACATCTGTACACCACAGTTTGCTGTAGTTGTCAGCTGTCATCGAATGGTTATGAAACTTGGTACACATGTTTCTTATGATTAGAAGATGTACCTGTGATATTTAGGAGATGAAATATTAATTTTTGTTCAAATTTTGAGAGTTTGGTCTTAATATGCCAATAATAATGTACATGTATATACATGTACACCTGTACATGGAAAGTTTTCTGAAGCTGTCAGCTTTCATTGGATGAGTTTGACACTTGCTACCCAAGTTCAATGTGATTCAAAGATGTGCATGTGCTATTTAAGAAATATGACATTAAATATGAAATTTTTTCCTAATTATTGCAGTTTAGACTTTGTATCTTTCCATTGATAAGGTTTTTGTTGGGCAAAAATTTACAGGTAGATCTGTACATGGAAAGTTTGTTGAACCTTTCGTGGGATGATTATAAAACTTGGTGGATATGTGTCATGTTTTCCTAGGTCACAGCTCTCCCGCAGTAATCCCACACGGTACTGACCTATCCAGCAGTAATCCCAAATGGCATTGGCCTATCCAGCAGTATTGCCATACGGGACTGACCTATCCAGCTGTAATCCCAGACCGAACTGGTCTATCCAGCAGTAATCCCATTTGGGACTGGCCTATTCATCAGTAATCTCACACAGGACTGACCTATCGAGCAGTAATCCCAATGGCACTGGCCTATCCAGCAGTAATGCCACACGGGACTGACCTATCCAGCAGTAATCCCAGACCGGACTAAACTATCCTCTAGTAATCCCACATGGGACTGGCCTATCCAACAGTAATTCCACACGGGACTGGATTATGCAGCAGTAATCTCTCATGGGACTGACCTATCCAGATGTAATATGACACTGGATTGCAATTTGCAGCAGTAATCCCACATGGCACTGACCTATCCAGCCATAATTTAACATGGGACTGACCTATTCCGCTGTAATCCCACACAGGTTTAGCCTATCCAGCAGTAATCCCACACGGGACTGGCCTCCTCAGCCATAATCCCACACAGGATTGCCGTATGCAGCAGTAATCCCACACGGGACTGCCTATGCAGCAGTAATCCTACACGGTACTGTCCTATCCAGCATTAATCGCATACGAGACTCACCTATCCAGCAGTAATCCCAGACAGGACTGGCCTATCCAGCAGTAATTCGACTTGGGATTGGACTATCCAGCATTAATCCCACAGGGGACTATCCATCAGTAATAACATGGGACTGGTCCACCCAGCAGTAATCCTACACAGGACTGGCCTATCCAGCAGTAATCTCACATGGGACTGAACTATCCAGCAGTAATCTCACACTGGGCTGCCCTATGTACCAGTAATCCAACGGCACTGACCTATCCATCCTACATGGGATTAACTTTTGCCAGTAATCCCACATGGGGCTGATGTTATTGTCTGTCCCAGATAATCTATTCCAGACATTATTGTCTGTACCACATCACCTATTCCAGACCTTATTGTTTGCTCTACATGTATGCTTTCAATACTGCTGCACCTTCGGCGGATGACCCCGCAAGGCGAGATGTTGGGTTTCTCAGAACGCTTGTTATGTCAAATCGTGGTTGTGTAATCAATAAAATGTTGACATAATTTCAGTGTATCACTGACATTTAACTCCACAAGTTCTACAGGATGATTTTGAAACTTCACATGCATGCCTCATGTGTACCTGTTTTTTTTTTTAGACAATTCAGATTTTTGTCAAAGTTATTGGGATTCAGACTTCACCATTTCTCCAATTCAATGCAATGTACTAATCAATTAAAACATTGTAGAATCAGCCTAGAGTTTTGACATGATTCTCTTCAAATTTTTCAGACTTGCCAAGCATGATTTTAAGAGTTCCTACTGACGGAATAAAATATTATTTTTGTCTAAATGATCAGAAGTTGGATGTTCATTTCCGTGGTTAGTTTCAATGTACATTACATGTTTTTCGATATGAATCGGCTCAGACCAAAAGCTCTTGTTTCTGTGAATGTTTTATGATGAACCACATAAGTAAATGGCTTAGACAGGTGGCTAATGCCTTAGTTATTTGCGCTGAAAACTTACCTCACTTCCACTCTTTGCATTTCTTGTCTACATGAAATACCACAGTAAGAATTTAAATGACACAGTTATCTCCCCTGCTAGTCACCTGATAGCATAGCTACCCACAATTCCACTTCCTTGTTGTTCTACTGCTTCGTAGGGCTGGAAGTAAACATTGTCAATTCCGTGAAAAAGTGCCTTTTCTAGCGAAACTACTCACAGTTGGATTACCTCAGACGTCTGATTTCCTGCAAGAAGTCCTTTGGGAAGTATTCTATAAGTTATCAGCGTAAAAATGGCTCAAAATATGTCTCAAATGTCATGCATGTCTTGTGGAGGTGACAAGCCTAGTTATGACCTTCACTCATTGTGTCCGCCATGCCGCCAGAGTAGAATCTGTACATGGGACACGGCCTGTGAAGAGTGTATTGTGTGGGCGCCCGGCATATTCCAGGTGTATCTGGCCGGTTCTCTGGCAGCTAACGAAGGAAATAGTGTTGTTATGCCTACCAATCTCGCCAACGAGACATATGTAGCACAGTCTCCTCGTACTAGTGTAGGCGAGGAGTCTAGGGGGTTTGTTAGTTCTGTAGCTGGGTCTACGTTAGTCAGCCTATTGGACGTAAATAAAGATAAACAAACGCCCCACGATGCTTCCATTTCAGGCCAGGCGAAGGGTCAATCAGGTAAGGGATCGACCCGGTTGGTACAAGTGGAAGGAGTAATCGAAGATATGGAATCTGGTACTACGACGACTGTGGAAGTGGAGATTCCTATTGAGCGGACGCCTGGATGTGACGATGAAGGGAAATCGGTGACGGACCCAGGCTTAGCGTGGGAAAGCCAGGGGACTCCGATCGCTCGATCGGAGTCAACTTATGATTACGAAAACTTGGGCAGCACCAGTGAGGGGCCTAATGTTAAGTTTTCATTTGGGTCCGGGGTTGGGAAAATACCTTCCTCGACGCTGTCGAGGCCTGGACTTCCCGGTCGCTCAGTTACGCCTTTAACTGTTGCTTCCGGTTTGTCTGAATTTTCCCAACCTGCTTCCGGTTACTCTGGTGGCCTTCCTCGTTCCCTTGCCGAGACGTTTGTGTCTACGAGCCTTCTGGGCCACCAGAGATTAAGGTTCCCGCAACAACGGCAGTATGGTATGTATTCAGGTACCCATGATATGTCAAATTTTTTGCCTGTGTCTGAGTTGCGTTATCAAGAACCCTCAATCAGACCAGTTCAAATTATGCGGCATCCGGTTGCTGGTCTACCTTCGCCCTTGCGTGGCTTAGGTCAGATATCTGCTTCCGGGGGTGTTCGTGGTACGGGACCGGGATTATTACGTATGATGCGTCCTCCTATACGTGCTTCCGGTTTACGACCTCGTATGCCAGTTCACCGACCTTTACAGTGGCCGTGCTCACGTCCAGCTGAAAGGTCCTTGAGTGTGAACACACCTCGTCAGGCCTTGCTTCCGGTCCACTCTCAAGTGACTGATCCCACATTGTCTCCCATACTGCGCGGTATGGAACAGCAACGTGAGGAAATGAAGGAATTGAGAGAGATGATGACCAGTCAATTCCGAAGTAGTACGCCACTGCTTCCGGTTTTGACTGAACAGTCTAGGAAACCGGAAGCTAATTTGTCGAGGACTATCCCTTCCAATACTCCCTCCTGGCAGGAAGCCCCGGAAGCTATGGAAGTGGATAGGGACCAGTACGGTAGATCTGAATTGAATGAACCTACCAATACTGATCCGGATGCTAGGAAATATTATGAGCTTATTTCCGGCATCTATGACTTAATTCCTGATATGCAGCTTCCGGTCCCACATGCGGGGGATATTGAAACTGAATCGGGAGAGTCAAACCGGGTTACGAGGTCGGCTACCACGCTTCCGGCCTCAACTGCTATTCATTCTATCTGCCATTTATTCCATAGAACTTTAGCAGAACCCGCTACGCAGGAGGAACGTGCTATAAGGTTGAGACCAAAAGCTCGCTTCCGCCCTGCAGGATCTTCTGGTCCGTTCCCAGTACAGAAGCCAAACACACGAAGTTACGGCGTACATAACTCACCGTTTAGCTTCCGGTCTGCAGAGGTGAACGGCGACTTTCAGTATTTATGCTCTAGCAATACTAAAGTGCCTAGTAATCCGGATGTTCCTTGCACGAACAAACAGGCCGCAGTACTTGAGGAAACTGCTCGACAAGGATTGGCGATTACGAATCACCTTGACTGGTTTCTTAAAGCCATAAAGGATGGTTTATTCTCGCTGTCGGGCGCGGACAGTCAAGAGCAGTTACAGGAGGGTATAAACCTCGTTCTTGACTACCAGAAGATTGCTTCCGGTGCTGTAGAAAATTTACTGGTACACAATGCCTACCTATCTTCTATGCTAGTGTATTTAAGGAGAAAGGCCTTCATTCCTTTTATGCATAGTTACACACCGGAAGCTGTAAAGAGGAGTCTACTAGAGACATCTACGGCTCCTTCTTTACTGTTTGGTGATGCTGTTGCCGAAGTTCGACCTGAAATGGATCGTATAGAGCATGACAGGTCAGTTGCTTCCGGTGCTTCGTCTAAAAGACCTATGGCTTCCGGGTCGGGTCCAAAGGCGAAGAAGGCTAAGAAGAACCCGCCTAGTTCCAAGGCTAATAAGGGTGCTTCCGGCCAACGGCATAACCAAGCGCCTGCTTCTTTAGAGCCTAGAGTATCTACCTATGGCCATAAGAAGCAGGGTAAGGGGAAATCTAAGCAGTCAAATAAGGATTCCTGATGTCTCGGACCGTACCGGATGGCTTCCGGTATGGCGGGAACACCGAGACATAACGTTTCCAGTTCCCCAGCAACTAGACCTTCCGGTAGGGGGAAGCCTACAGTTGTTTTGGAGGAACTGGATAAGGATCAGGACGGAAGCGTGGGTCATTCGAACGATCAGATACGGCTATCGCCTATTGTTCGACACGCTTCCTCCCTTGACTGCTCATCCCCTTCCGTCTCGTATACCATTACGAACGGGTCATCTATCAGCAATACAGTCCTCTGTGGACAAGCTGATAGAGAAGGCAGCTGTAATAGAGCTTCCGGTTTCGGACACGTCACCCGGATTCTATTCGCCGGTCTTTCTGGTCCCCAAGAAAGACACGTCCGAGATGCGCATGGTTATAAACCTAAAGCGCCTCAACAAGGACTACCTCACTCCACCGCCACACTTCCGCATGGAGTCCTTCCGGTCTATCCGGACAGTACTCGGACAAGGGGAATGGTTGACTTCTCTGGATTTAAGGGATGCATACCTGCATATCCAGATACATCTGGGGGACAGGAAGTACTTGAGATTCATGGTCGGCAAACGACGCTTCCAAATTCAAGTGCTTCCGTTCGGCCTGTCCACTTCCCCTTGGGTGTTTACATGAGTGTTTACACCAGTGGCACAGTTCCTGCACAGTCTAGGTATAAAGTACCACTTTTATATCGACGACTCCCTGCTAAGGAATGCCTGCAAGGAACAGTTAATCCTAGACACCCAGTTTGTCTTAAGGATGTTGACTTCTCTGGGATACATCCCACACGAAGAGAAATCAGAGCTGATTCCTTCACAAAGGCGCAAATTTCTGGGGGTGGAATACGATACGCTACGAGCTCTCGCCAAACCCCCAGAAGATCGATGGCTAAAGATAACGACGAAGATACCTCAGTTCCTCAAGTTATCTCAGGCCAGGGCTTTACACTTTGCTGCGATAATCGGCCTCTTGACGTCAACACAGGACGTAACACCAAGAGGGCGGTTGCAGCTTCGTCCCTTAATGATTTACTTCAATCATCAATGGGTCGAAAGGCAGTTGAATCCGTGGATACCTGTAAAACCGCTAGTCAAACAATGCCTCCAATGGTGGCTGGATCCACTCAACGTTATGCCAGGTGTGTCCCTACTTCCGTTTCGTCCGTCACATCACCTGTTCACGGACGCATCTATGGAAGGATGGGGAGCCCACCTCGAGTCCAAGTCGACATCCGGGTTATGGACAATCGAGGAACGCTCGTACCATTTAAACGTGTTGGAGTTTATGGCAGTGACACATGCCATCCGCACGTGGGTGAGCGTTTTGACCGACAAGAACCTGCTGGTTGCGACGGACAACACAACAGTCGTGTCCTATATCAACAAGCAGGGGGGACGAGATCTCCGCAATTACAAAGCCAAGCGGAAATCTTTTTCGGTCTGTGTTGGGACAACAACATATCGGTGTTGGCCAGGCACATCCCGGGGGTACTGAACGTCTTAGCGGATTCGCTTTCACGATGGAATCAGATAATTCCCACGGAGTGGCAACTTCACCCAGACATACTAAAACAAATAGCTCATGTCTGGGAGATGCCACACATAGATCTGTTCGCCACTCGGCGCAACAATCTACTGCCCCTGTTCATGTCGCCGGTCCCGGATCCGTCGGCATATGCAGTGGACGCACTATCGCAGGACTGGTCAAGGATGGTAGCATATGCGTTCCCTCCTCCAGCTATCCTAGCGAAGGTACTTGTTCCGTGGTGGCCAGCAAGGCCGTGGTTCCCGGAACTACTAGATCTTCTGGTAGATGTACCAAGACAGCTTCCGGTATGGCACAATCTACTGCGCCAGCCCGGAACGTCGATATTCCACAGCCAGCCAGGACTGTTCCACTACCACGTGTGCAAGTGCTCAAGCAGCACTTCGCTCACGCGGGATTTTCAGCGGAGGTTGGGCGCCGAATGGCACAATCAATTCGACCGTCCTCTTCCGCTGTATACAACTCAAAGTGGGCAATCTTCGATCTTTGGTGTGGAGAGAGGGATATCAATCCATCCTGCGCCACTATCCCTGAAGTAGCAGAGTTTCTATTGTATCTGTTCAGGGATAGGGGCCTGGTGCCCGCTACGGTAGAAGGTTATAGGGCAGCTATTGCTCAACCTATTCTACTGGGTACTGGGATTAATCCCTCGACTGATCCAAATTTATCTGCACTAATCAAGTCATACAAGATAACTGGTCAGTCGGCTGTTCCGAAATTACCTAAGTGGGATTTAGCCTTAGTACTTCGGCA
The DNA here is from genome assembly GCA_036873755.1 of Hanleya hanleyi. Taxonomy (NCBI): domain Eukaryota; kingdom Metazoa; phylum Mollusca; class Polyplacophora; order Lepidopleurida; family Hanleyidae; genus Hanleya; species Hanleya hanleyi. The sequence goes on along the minus strand of JAVTVY010054828.1, from coordinate 2,751 downwards.
ATTAGGAGAGCCACCTTTCGAGCCAATAGAAGCTATTGAGCTAAAATATTTCTCATACAAAACTTCGTTTTTGTTGGCTCTTGCTTCAGCAGCTAGGGTGTCAGAGCTGCATGCGCTCGATAAAAGGAACATCAGACACTCTAGGAACTGGAGCAAGGTAGTTCTCACAACGGTTCCTGAGTTTGTGGCCAAGAATCAAGCCCTCTACGATTCCATATCTCGAGAGTTCACAATTCCAGCCTTATCTGATTTCCTTTCGTCCGGTCTTGAATCAGACATGTTAATGTGTCCGGTTCGGCCTCTTGCGTGTTACCTGAATCGTACAGAGGAGATCAGAGCGGGAAGGAGGCGTTTGTTTATCCCTTTCGATCCCAAAGCCAAACAAGAAATAAGTAAAAACACTATCTCGAGTTGGCTCAAAAATACGATTCGGCTAGCGTACTCCACGGCTACTGATAGGCAAGCCGCGCTTGTAAACGTTTCGGGTCACGAGATTAGGGCATTAGCGGCATCATGGCCTCTATGGACCAACAGATCGGTGACAGACATTATGAGGGCGTGCTACTGGAGGTCAAACACGACATTTGCCTCCTACTATCTCCGGGACATGACGTTGGCATGTAACAACCTCTATTCCATCGGCCCACTTGTGACCGCACAGCGGGTGTCAGGGGGACCGAGGCCAGCAATATAGCTACAAAAGTCCGGGCGTACAGTTGTAACCCTGCTTGCGGGTGAGTGCATTTTTTTCTCTCGGCCCCTTTCGAAAAAAAGGGGGGGGCGTATATTGCATCTCAGCCTTGAAGTCAGAGTAGCAACAGAGGTTCCCTGTGTACCATAGGCATACAGGTTATTACTGTTGTATGATTTCATGGATCCTCTGTGAGGTAGAAGATCTATGATTTCTACTTTGAACTAGTCACTATGTATGGCATTTATCACTACCACGGATTGTATCAGTTTGCCCACCTACCTTACGGTGGCACTCTATGCAAAGAGTGGAAGTGAGTTAAGTTTTCAGCGCAAATAACAAAAAAATTTCACAGGTAAATTTTCTGTTATTAAGCTAAAACTTACCTCACTTCCAGTGATGCCCGTCCAACCTCCCCGCTATGATACATCCAGACCATGTATCGCAGTGGAACAAGAAGGAAGTGGAATTGTGGGTAGCTATGCTATCAGGTGACTAGCAGGGGAGATAACTGTGTCATTTAAATTCTTACTGTGGTATTTCATGTAGACAAGAAATGCAAAGAGTGGAAGTGAGGTAAGTTTTAGCTTAATAACAGAAAATTTACTTGTAAAATTTTTTTATTAAAGTTGAACTGAAATATTGAATATGGAGTAATATGAATCTATTTTGGAAAGTGCCATTATCAACTACCGCTGAACCATCAATATCATGTGTTATTGACACCATCATGGTGGTGGTTGAAACATTTGAGAACTCAATACCAATAAGTGAATCGGTGGTAAAAAAAATTGAAAACTCGATCGCAATGTTTGGATCGGCGGTAAAAAATTTTGAAAACTCAATTTCACCATTGGGAAAACTCAATTTTGAGTAATATTGAGTTTTCGGTGGTAAAATTTTTGACTTGTATGAATCCCTGACACTCAGATCTCGTACACTTTTCACGGTTTATTTCAATTTGATATAAAAGTAATTTCTTGAGACTCAGAGACACAAAAACTGACCTGGTTAGTGCTGGGATCAAGACTCTTCCCTGGGAGGAGTTTCGCGGGTTACGTGACCTCTCCCTGTACGTGCGGGAGCAGTTATTAACTCCACTTTTTAGGTACCTCTAATCCGCGAGAGAGAGCGATTCTCGTACAGCAGACGAAAGTCGCAAATGTATGCTGAATTGTTGTAAATATCATCGCTCATGCACTTAAAAAATTTGTTTGTGTAATTGTAGAAGAAATGATATATACTAACTGGACAATTTATCAATTTCACCTGTTCACATTAAAAGGCTGAACAGCGACTGTCGTTATTTGGACGAAAAACGAGATTATTTTACCTCCGGAAAACCTTCGGCAGTCATCGGAAGTATAACTCTTCGGCCGTCAATAGCTGATAGCGTGTCCGCTAATAATCCTGAAGAAATACTCATTTCAGAAATATATAGATTGGTATATTTGTATGCTATTTCATGATTCAACCGGAAGATGACACTGATTTACTGGAAATGTGAGTTTGTCGACATTTCACGGTGAACATTCGTTCGGAGATAGGGAGGGGCGGTCGAAGAAAAGCAATGACTGTAACCGTTATCAGCGCTTACGGTTAAGGATCGTACAACGCAGGGAAACGTTGCGTAAATAAATGAGATAATAGGAAACCGAAGGTCTCGTACAGAAGCTCTTTCGCATTTATTGGCTCCGTGAAACTGCAACATAAGAAATAAACCAGAATTACTGACAAGTTTTAGCGCTAACAAACAGTAATTGACATGCAGTTCGCATAAGGCTTCGTTACAAACATTCAGACAGTAGTTTGTCGTTCTGAACGAGAAAATGATAACATTGAAAACTGGACCCTTCATGACACATTCTTCGGACAAGAATAAACATGTTTACTCAACCATTTCTGACAACTAAAGTTATGACTCTCACAATAAACTCAGCGACAGTTGTCTTAATAAACAAAAGAAGGACACAACTAACCAACTTTGGATCCTCTAATCTCATTCGCAATGGTCAACGTCTCAATTCGCAAACCTCGTGTCTGAGCGCGCCACTAACACT
>JAVTVY010054827.1:0-29176 GCA_036873755.1 Hanleya hanleyi | reverse complement strand
CTCCAAGCGCTCCGATCCAAGAGCTCTGCCACACGGGAGTTCCCACCACCACAACCGGGCGTTGACGCCCGTCAACGCCCGGCGGTGGTGGCGGTGGTGGTGGTGGTGGTGGTGTGTGTAAATTGCGCTCAGGGATCAAAGGTCAGTTCCGGTCACGTGAAAGAAAGCGGAAGTGACCTCACAGAGGTCGTATACAAATGTCACTTCCGAGATCTGAGCTCCACAGGCTTTGAGCTCCAAGAGCTCCGATCCAAGACCTCTGCCACACGGGAGTTCCCACCAACACCACCGAGCGTTGACGCCCGTCAACGCCCGGCGGTGGTGGTGGTGGTGGTGGTGGTGTGTGTGTGTGTGTGGTAGTGTGTGGTGGTTATGTTGGTGGTGGTGTCTGTACATATCCACAAAAGGGGATTGTAAATGAGCCTGGGAAGGATGGGCAGTTCCATTTAGACCAATCAGCGGTCGAGAAAAAGAGCCAATGAGCGATCGATAAAAGAGCCAATGGACGGGTACTAGAATTTCACTCATGTCTGCGCCTACATCCGGGTACTGGGATGCTTTCGCCTACATCCGCGCCTACATCCGGGTTCTTGTACACCCAAATAATGTTTTCTGGACATGGATGGGTTACCTTTGGCTCCATTCTAGGCCACTGATTGGCTAATGCGGTGTTCAAAGCCAGTTTCATGCATTATGCTCATATAGAAAACACACAAGACAGAGTTTTTTGGTGAGATCTCATTTTGTTTTTTATTCGCGAGTGAGTGAGTGAGTGAGTGTGTGAGTGAGTGAGTGAGGCGTGCAAAACGCCCGTGAGGCGTGCAAAACGCCCGTGAGGCGTCCCCAACGCCCGTCTTAACGCATGGACGCACTAACGACGGTGAGTGAGTGAGTGAGTGAGTGAGTGGTCATATAAGGTCGTTTGTACACCATTAGCCTCAGTCTGTATCCATCCTTTGATCTGGACCTGGGCCTGATAGAAGTCCGGGGTGGTAGTACATTCGTGAACATCCGGGCACTTTTACATCCTGGACTTTTACATCCGGGTACATCCGAGTTCTTGTACATCCCTGACAGTAGAACATCCGGGTACTCCTATGTTGGTCTATAAGAGCCGAAAGTTTTACGGCATTCATCATTTCCAGATCCACAGCCGATATGTTCTCTTGCACAACTTGCTCGAAGCGCTTTCATCGCCTGGACAGTTTGCGTTGTCACACACGTGCAAGCCACGAAGTACCCATGCATACATGTGCGGATTGTGATATAGCCTTTAAGCATCCCAGTCAATTGAGTCGTCACCGAAATGTCATACACGGATCACGCTCGCCACTCTAGAGACCGGATATTTCAGTTTCTATCGGAATGCATCTGAGAATAGAAGAACCCATGGAGGTCGATTCGCCGCGGATTGAAGAGTCGATGGAGATTGATCTCAGTGTTGAATGAGCGAAGTAAGAGCTTTGAGCTTCAGTATCATGGATTGCCCGAAGACGTTTAGGTTACATTGAACGATAACGTCGTTAACGCGTTAAGAAAGTGTGTTAAGGCGTCAGCGCCTGTCACTGCATTTCGATGGATTGGTGGCAATTCCATGAAAATCAGAGCTTCTGAGCTAGTTCACCAGGGCGTTGAAGCGTTAAGCTGGGCGTTGACGGCCGTTGAAACGGGCGTTAAGCCGTGACGACGGGCGTTGACGGGCATTGAGACGCGCGTTAAGGCGTAACGACGGGCGTTGACGGGCGTTGTGACGGGCGTTAAAGCGTAACGACGGGCGTTAGTGCATTTCCAATGAATTAGTGACAATTCCATGAAAACCAGAGCTTCTGAGCTAGTTCACCAGGGCGTTGAAGCGTTAAGGTAAGCGTTGACGGGCGTTACTGTCTATAAAAGCAAGTGTATTGCCAAAACACGCACAGTCGACGTTCAACCGTCAACATGGCTTATACTTGCTCTGAGTGCGAACGCACGTTCACCAGACGTTACGATATGATGCGACACGAGAAAAATGTACATGGGATTGAAGACTCCGAGGAGTCCGTTGAGGCGGATGCTGATACAGAGACTGCTGAGAGTGTATCGACTGATACCGAAACAGAGATTGCTGAGAGTCTATCTAGTGATACGGAGAGCTTGACCTCAGATAGTCAGCATACGTCCGTGGAAAGTGAGGCAGAACCTACCTTCTGGGATCGTATTGTGACAGCAGCAGCTATCAATACTTACGCTGCAGCGATCGAGGACGCCGGAGAGGATAATTTACAACAGGCGTACACCCAAATGCGCCCCCGCATCAGGAAAACAGCCATGGCGATCTATGAACAGTATACCTTACTACCGCTTGAAATGAAAGGTGACCCCACGCACAGGTCCATCATGAAGACCAAGCGTCACTTGGAAGAGGCTATGGGACTACCACCCACCGAGGCCCTGGAAAATGCGATCAGAATGCGCAAACAACTGTTTCAGGACATGCTACCCGAAGAATATCCAGGCCTGCCCGACGATGATTAGAATAAACGGTTCAGAGCGAACATGGCCGAAGATGGAACTTTCTGAAATGGCGACAGACAAGAGTAACCGAAAATACATCTAACGGACAAGAAGGAATATAACAGATGCAAATGGCGGCCTCTGATTGGACAAGAGTTTTCTTGAGTTGTAAACATACCCAACGCGGCTCCCCCAACGTGGGTATGATGTAACATTGGGGAAAATAAACTATATGAAAAAACTTCTTGTTGTTGTTGTTCTCTCATGTGTCATCCTTGTTGTTGTTGTTGTTCTCTCTCCGGTCTATATCATGGCGTCAAGGCGTTATGTAAGAGCGTTAAGGCGTAACTACGAGCGTTGACGGGCGTCACTGCATTTCGAAGAATTAGTGACAATTCCATGGAATATCTAGAAAATCAGAACTTCTGAGCTATTTCACCAGGGCGTTGAAGCGTTAAGCTTGGCGTTGGCGGGCGTTGCTACAATATGACACCTCATACGACGCATTCGGACCAAGGATGGTCCCTCTCTACACCAAATACCTTCCTTTCACTGCCCCAAAATGTCCACTTTGGCTACTACTCGTACTGATGACGTCGCCAATGACGTCACAGATGACGTGAACATCCCTCAAATCGGGGTCTACACCCCAAGAGCTACAAAATGACACCTCACACGACGCATTCGGACCAAGGATGGTCCCTCTCGACACCAAATACCTTCCTTCACTGCCCCAAAATGTCCACTTTACTTACAACCAACTGCGCATGCGCAGATTGACGCGACTTGCATTTAAAACCACGCCATTCTGACTCTACCCCACACAAGCTTCACTTTGACACCTTCCACGACCCATTCGAACCGTGAATAGCCCATCTCTACCCCAAATACACACACCCACATACCCCCCAAAATGCCTGCTTTCTATACTACGGCCAGACTGCGCATGCGCAGACTATTGAACACGGACGAACTATTAGCCCAGTCGGATGCTCCTCCACGACAGCTTCAAAATAAGACCTCATACGACCCCATCGGATCATTAGGGACTCACCTAGACCCCAAAACGTCCACCCCGTATGGACCTATACACCCATAGCAATGCAGTATAGGCCTATGGGCCTACCCAGGCCTCGGTGACTTTTTCCAAAAATTTCACCGTTTCGCTCCGGGACCCTCCCCATCGTATACCGCAAATGTATAGAAGTAGGTTTCCCAGTGGGACAAACATTGGACCTATACCCCCATAACCCGTATATGGGTCTATATGGGGCTAGAGACAGACCTCGAACGTTTTTCAAAAATTTCACCGTTTCGTGCCGGGACACTTCCTATCATGTTTGTCTTGACGAGACTAAGAAAACAAATCCAAACAACCATACGCAAATGTCTAGAAGTATGTTTCCCAGTAGGACAAACATTGGTCCTATACCCCTAGTATGGGACTATATGGGTCTCCCTGAACTTTTTCCAAAAATTTCAACGATTCGCTCCGCGACACTTCCTATCATGTTTGTCTTGACGAGACTAAGAAAACGAGACCCCACAACCTATACCGCAAATGTCGAGAAGTAGGTTTCCCAGGATGGTCCTATACCCCCCATACCCCATATAGGCATTTTCCCGTAATTTAGGATAAAGTCCGTGTTCCGTATTTTTTCAGGAAAAATTTTACATGCACCCAACGGCCGAGACACTGGTGCAGGTGGATGCTCCCTCACATACGCTTCACATTGATACCTCATACAACTCCATCGGCCCATTAGGGACTCCCCTAGATCCCAAAACGTCTATTTCCATACCCTTTTCCCACCGCGCATGCGAAGAATGGTGACAACGCTCGGGCCACTAGTCCAGTCAGATGCCCCTTCACGAATGCTTCACATTGATACCTCAAATGACCCCATTGGACCATTAGTGGCTCCCCTAGCTCCAAAACGTCTATTTTCATACCCTTTGGCCACCGCGCATGCGCAGAATGCCGATATTTCAACCCCACACCCAGCCCATCAGATGCCCCTTCACGAATGCTTCACTTTGATACCTCACTCGACCCAATCGGACCATGCAGCGTATTTCAAGTCTAGGGACTACTTTTTCTCCGCGGAAGCTTTCTTGCGCGACCGCATCACCGCCAGAGGTCAAAGGTCAAAGAACTATTTTTGACCTGCAAAAATTGGAACTCTCCTGTATTCGGAGGTATTTTTTGGTCACAAGACTGGTGGCGCCCTCTGGCGGCTATCTTCGGAAAAATTGGTCAAACAGAGTTATCTGCCCTTAAAAAAGACTGAATTTGCTGTTTATATACTACTTATGTTCCCACATTGCTGTTTGTTCTCTTATGCTTGAGATACCAGACGGCGGGCGGTGTTTGATCGATCAATCTCACTTGTCCGACTCAATGGTGCAGAGTAAGGCCGAGAAAGACATATATACATTGGTAAGGCAGGTAGAAACAATATGTACAATATAAACAAGAGAAACATGGTTATGTTATGTTATGTTATATAGACTGAGCCTCTATTGCTGCAGTTTTAGCATACTCATCGGCAGTCTCGTTGCCTCGTATTCCACGGTGGCCTGGGCACCAGTGGCATCGGACCTTTGCTCTACGTCCCAAAATGGATCTAGCGGAGGTTCTAATAGCACTAATATCCTCAGCTCTGTTGCCTGGAATGTCTGGAGAAAAGCTAGATACAATAGCAGACTGGCAGTCTCTGAAGATGTTTACATCTGCCTCTACAGAAGTGTGTGAAAAAAATTCCCGGTACAGCAAAACGCAGAAGTATATATGTAAGTAATGCAACGGTGATTTAGGATACCAGGCTAGGCGAAGTCAAAGAGCGGCTGTTCTGTCTATTACGGTGTTGTAATTCATCCTTGTACATCCTCAGTATTATGTTGATCCAAGAAAGTGAGGAATACCGTATCACATTTGGAACAAAAGCTTTGCAAAACCATTCTTGGGTTGACGATAAATGTAACTAGTGTGAAATATGACATCGATGGTATGAAGAAACTTAAGATTGGCGTGGATTTTACTGAACAAAGACGACCCATGGTAGACGCCACACAACAGATAGGCGAAGATCTCACAACCACGTCGGGAATCATGTGGAGAAATTGGGGAATCGTTACGAATCCATGGGGTATCTTGTCGAGAACCAGGCGTATCTAACTGCCAGATACCCATTCCGGCATCATAGTGAAAAACTTCCTGGTGTTTGTCTCCTTGATCACAGCCTGCATGGACACAGCTTACCTTTGTGGAGTTTTCCAACCGTCTTTGCCATTTAACTACCGCCTTCTTCCTCATGTGGCGAAACACTGAAGATTTGTCATTCGCAAATTCTGACTGCATAGACTGAGCCTCTATTGCTGCAGTTTTAGCATACTCATCGGCAGTCTCGTTCCCTCATATTCCACGGTGGCCTGGGCACCAGTGGCATCCGACCTTTGCTCCACGTCTCAAAATGGATCTAGCGGAGGTTCTAATAGCACTAATATCCTCAGCTCTGTTGCCTGGAATGTCTGGAGAAAAGCTAGATACAATAGCAGACTGGCAGTCTGTGAAGAGGTTAACATCTACAGCAGTGTGTGCTACACATTCTAGACCTAGTCTGATACCTACCACCTCTCCAACATAATTATTGTCCACCTTGGTGACGGCTTTCTTGAGACAGATGGGAGCAGAGTTGAGACCCTTGAGGAATACAATACGAGTGCCAAGTTCACACTAAAACCGGTACAGCAAGACGCAGAAGTAACCTGGTTTCCTAGCAAACTTATATATGTAAGTAGTGCAACGGTGATTTAGGATACCAGGCTAGGCGAAGTCAAAGAGCGGCTGTTCTGTCTATTACGGTGTTGTAATAGCCACCAGCGCAACTGGAAAATGTTTAACGTACTGAAGCCTTGCAGGAGGCTACCGTATATATTATGTCGGCCATATTGGATTTATGCAAATTATGGGCCTTCCACCTCCTGTAGAAATGGGCACCCCTACTGAGATCATTCCTTATGCCCGAATTAGCATTTGTGAGAAATATGGTGCTATATTCCAGTCGGTCACGATCTTGACCTCAAATCACCGGACTAACGGGTGCAAATCTGGTAAGATGTTTTACAAATCCTATAATATGTCGACCCTAATTTTTCAATCGCTGACCGATTTTTGGATATGGAAATAACAATTGTTTGGTGACACTAAAGTAGTGGCGAATGCTCAATTCTCACCCAGATAAACATCACGATAAGATGAATGGAGGCTCTCTGGTATCAGATGAACTGCCTGATCTGCACTTGGGGCACCCACGTCATCTACACGCGGCTAGACACGACTTGGATATCGACCGCCACAATAGAGGACACGGGCAGGGGATAATTTCGGGAAACGCAATCGCGTGGGTACGACGCCCCGTTAGTGCCACAGTAAGTAAAATTTGAGATTCAGTAATCTGTTATAAAGAATTGCTAATCCGTTATAGCGGATAATAAATCCGTTAAAACGAATTACTAATCCGTTATAACGGATTAATAATTTGTAGTAATTTGTTCGTTCTGTGCCTGGAGCTCATTGGACCACCAGTGATGTTATTATGAAAGCAAGCTAAGACACCATTTCAGCTTAATACGACAGCTAGGCTGTCTTCTTTTCATGCTAAGAAAAGACACGGTTCATCGAAACGTATACTTTCCTGTGTCGAGCGCCACTTACGGTTTAATATTAAGCGAATAAAGCTGAGTGCTAGCTCGTTTTGGGGGGAAAACAGGATAAACAAATAATTAGTAGTATGAAAGGTTTCTTTGGGCCCAGAGGATCTCTACGCACAATATCACGTTATTATGAAGATAAGCTGAGACATATGATTGTCTATGTATACTATGATTGTCTTTTTGAATTTGGTGTTAATACTGTTATATGGAATATGGAATATGGAATAGGTCTTTGGATTATGGACGCGGATATTCTCTAATGGACGACGGCTGAATTATGGATGACGGACTAGACGCTTGTAATCATTCCAGCTTATACAGGCTAATTGAACCTCCCTGTCCAATAACCGAAGCTCATCCAAACGTGTCAAATTAAGCCGTTCCCACCGAAGCATGTCGACCAATACCTACTGGAGCGTGACAAAGGTCATATATTAAACGAATAATCGTGTTCCGAAAAAGAATCGTGATTGACTGAAACTATATACTATACACGTGTAATATATAATTACTAATCCGTTATAACGAATTACTTTTCCGTTATAACGAATTACTAATCCGTTGTAACGATTTACTAATCCGCTATAACGAATTACGTGATCCGTTATTACAAATTACTAATCCATTATTACGGATTACGACTCCGTTATGACGAATTAATAAATCGTTTTAACGAATTAGTAATCCTTTATTACGGAATACTAATCGTGTAATCCGTTTAACGGATTAATAATCCGTAATAACTGATTAGTAATTCGTTATAACGGATTACGTTATTTGTTATAACAGATTAGTAACTCGTTCTAACGGATCAAGTAAATCCAAACGGATTAGTGATTCGTTCTACGGATCAGCGGTTCGTTATAACGGATAAGTAACGAATTATTGGATGTGTAACGGATTAGTAATCCGCTAAAACGGCTTAGTAATTCGTTAAAGTGTTTTTGTTTACTGTGACTCTAACGGGGCGTCGTACGTGGCAGCTATTTTATGCTAAACACGAACTATACTACCCTGTGTCGGGTCCATCCCTTGTGCTGTCTGAATATTATTGAATGTGGTTACTTTTGTATATTTTATTATTGGTGGTGTACATAAAAGTTATTGAGCATGTTCAGTTGAACGTCCTGCTTTCGTCGGATGAGGCGTACATCATTCTCATTTCGCAAATTAGTTAAGGTCCAAGTCTAATCTTGTTTATGTGTGGATGGCTTTGTGGGCTTCAAATGGCACAGTGTCAATGGCGAACCATTTTACCTCTCCTGCACACACTCATCAAACAATTGTCAGGTAGCCAAATTACTGATAACCTTGTCATATCTTTTATCATATTTCACAATCCTTTATTCTCATATAGACTGAAAGTACTTTTTTTAACAGAAGTAAAGGGCCTAGACTCGTTAGGGGGTTTAAAGTGTTTTTCAAGTTTTCGTAATTAGGTGTTACGTCAACAGGTACTGGTAGGCCACAGCGAGGATATTACATGGTGGATGTACGTATTGAATCCAGTTTACTTGTTTCTCAAAGAGCTTGGACAATGTGGACGATATTTGCAGGGACATTTTTGGTCCTATTCATTGGACAGCCTCGTTCAGCTTCGGCAGCTCAAGGTATGAAATGGTCATGCATGTTATGTGGGTGTAACAATTAAAATCGAAGAATAGGTTAAGTATATCGTGCGCCAGAAAATATAATCCACACAACCGGTTCAAAGTACAAGAAATCCAGAAATTCGAAATACTCCCAACAGCTAGACTATAACGCTCATTAAATATCTAAAGAAACGAATCTAATTTAACAAATCTTACCAACTACCAAGTCCGCGTTATGTTTCAAGAGCTATTTTAACAAACCTTAACAAGAGTATTTCTTATTTCTTTAAAAATATCTCAAGAAATGAGTTTGATGTTAGTTCGTGTAATTATCTGCTCCTCTGCAGTCTGCCCGCCATACCGGGTACCTGTCTTTGATGTAGGTTGTCGACAGAATAATAAAACGGATATGCGCTATGGCGTATCCACACCAAATATATACTGGGATCTCGGTAATATCGCACGAGAATGCGAATGTGAGGGCAGCAGAAACTAGGGCATATCGGTTATGTAAATGACGTGAATGAAAGGGATATCCAATAGTGAGATATGGGCAAGTGGACGGGCAGTGTCCTATTCGCTAACATGTCAAGTCACAACAGGGTATTTCGTCTTACCTGAACTATATCCCGAAACCACAAGCTTAGTGTAAGACCGCAGGAAGAAGGGACAGGATTGTAGTGCTAAATTTGGTGTCCGGCAATGAAGCAACTCCCCACTTATGTCCCATATTTTTATCGTGTTCGGCAAAAAGTTTGACAGTCATGAGGATCTAATGTGTCTGTAATACATCGGGTGATTGAATGTTCCAAGTTCTCGCTCCTTCAGAAGCATGCACCTGCGATACCTCTGACGGAAATACCACACCGAATGTGTATTTCGACCATTATTCATAAGAATACGTCAAGAACCGCGTGACCTACTGCCACGATCAGCGGAAAGCCATTATTTTACTACGGTCTTCACACAGAGCTTGCATGTTCTTGTCCAAATAAAGAATTCAAAGTTTAGCCACGTGCCACACACAGCAACGATGATTGGACACCTAAGAACGACCGTCAGTACAAGTCCGGGGGTTATTTTATGTGACTACCGGACGGCTAGCGAAGGGCAGCGCTGTCACCTCGGCGACAACGGTGATCTGCAAGTTTCAGGCCATTTCAGGTCAATCGGTTCAAGTATAACTACAACCAACTTTCAAGCCTCATCCGTTCAGAGGAATAGTTTGAGTAAAGTAACAATTCGTTTGCCTCTAGCCACCAGAAGAGGGCTCCATATGTCGACCCTCGAAACCCCCATATCGTAAACGTTTACCCTCTAGTGCCTATCGGGTTTTGCATTCGAACATGGCCGTATATGCAATATTCTTTGAAAACCCAAAAGACCCAAAGAAGGATTACAGACAAGTCGGCTTCTCACTGTCGGTTTGCCCAACTCTGTAACAATAGTGGACATATCGTGCACCGCCGCTGGATAAGCTAATAAACTGAGCATAATTTGACGATGAAATATGAATATTAGTCGAAATTACCACACGTTACTTCGTCAATTCACTTGTGCAGTTGATAAAATTATGTAATAGTCCCACTGTTTTGACTAGAAGTCAAACTCTGGAACTTCGTGAGCTTAATTTAATATACGCAGATAAAATAACCCTACATTTCTGGGATAAACAATTAATGTCTTAATTACCAAGAGTCGAATTTTCATCATCAATTCCTGTGTACTTGTATAATCAACTAGTCCCACATTTTTGACCGCTGAAGGTTTGCTGTACGTCATAATACAATCATGAAAGACATACATAATGAGCCCCGCCTGCTATTTCCTTAACTACTCTTCGCCCCACCCAGGATAATTCTGAAAGCGTACATCAGTGTGTACTTATGGGACACATCTATTACCCGGGGTGAAAAGCACTGCGTTTCTTCCTGTATTTCCTAAACTAATCCTAAACCTAAACCCACCCCATAACCTTATACATTCCGAAAGCTTATATCATTGCACACGTATGGGAGACATCCGTTACTCCCCAGATGTTGTTCACCTTTTTTTCTCTACGAATGTATGTAAGATTTAATGATCTCACACATCGTATCTTTTATTTTAATAATTTAGATTGCTCACCAAATATATGTGAAAATGGTGGAACTTGCAGAAACAATACTGGTGATCCATATTGTGCATGCCCACCAGGATACACTGACGATGACTGTGGAAGTGATATCAATGAGTGTTCACCTAACCCCTGTAAGCATGGGACATGTAGTGACCACCTAAACAGTTTCACCTGTAACTGCGCGGTGGGATATACCGGCAAAACATGTGTAACGAACATAGACGATTGCTCACCTAACCCATGTAAAAACGGAGCGACATGTACCGATAAGGTTGGCGGATTCACCTGTCATTGTGCGGCGGGATATACCGGCAATACCTGTATGACTAACATAGATGATTGCTCACAGAATCCATGCAAAGAAATGCAGCTACGTGTGTGGATTATGTTGACGGATTCGCTGTAACTACATACAGGATGTACCGGCAATACCTGTATGAAACTAACATAGATGATTGCTCCGCCTAACCCATGTAAAAACAGACGACATGTTACGGATGAGGTTGGCAGATTCACATGTAATTGTGCCGCCCGAGATATACCGGCAATACCTGTATGACTAACATAGACGATTGCGCTCACCTAGCACCCATGTAAAAACGGAGCCACATGTACGGATACAGTTGGCGGATTCGCATGTAATTGTGCCGCGGGATACAAGCAGTACCTGTATGACAAACATAGATGATTGCTCACCTAACCCATGTAGAAACGGAGCCACATGTACGGATGAGGTTGGCTTGAGATTCACATATAATTGTGCCGCGGGATATACCGGCAATACCTGTATGACTAACATAGATGATTGCTCACCTAACCCATGTAAAAACGGAGCCACATGTACGGATGAGGTTGGCAGATTCACATGTAATTGTGCCGCGGGATATACCGGCAAAATCTGTGTAACTAACATAGATGATTGCTCACCTAACCACATGTAAAAATGGAGCCACACTGTACGGATGAGGTTGGCAGATTCACATGCTCTGTTGTGCGGTGGGATATACCAAAGCAAAATCTGTGTAACTAACATAGATGTTTGCTCACTAACCCCACATGTAAAAACGGAGCCATGTACGGATGAGGTTAGCAGATTCACATGTAATTGTTAGGCAGGATATACAAGGCAAAATCTGTGTAACTAACATAGATGATTGCTCACCTAACCCATGTAAAAACGGAACACATGTACGGATAAGGTTGGCGGATTCACCTGTAATTGTGCGGCGGGATATACGGCAATACCTGGTACGACTAACATAGATGATTGCTCCATAACCCATGTAAAAACGGAGCCACATGTACGGATGAGGTTGGCAGATTCACATGTAATTGTGCCGCGGGATATACCGGCAATGCCTGTATGACTAACATAGACGATTGCTCACCTAACCCATGTAAAAACGGAGCCACATGTACGGATAAGGTTGAGGGATTCACCTGTAATTGTGCGGCGGGATATACCGGCAATACCTGTACGACTAATATAGATGATTGCTCACTTAACCCATGTAAAAACAGAGCCACATGTACGGATAAGGTTGGCGGATTCACCTGTAATTGTGCCGCGGGATATACCGGCAGTACCTGTATGACAAACATAGATGATTGCTCACCTAACCCATGTAAGAACGGAGCCACTTGTTCGGATGAGGTTGGCGGATTCACCTGTAATTGTGCTGCGGGATTTTCCGGCAATTCCTGTATGACTAACATAGATGATTGCTCACACAAACCCTGCAAAAACGGAGCTACGTGTGTGGATAAGGTTGACGGTTTCACGTGTAATTGTGCCGTCGGATACACAGGCAATACCTGTATGACTAACATAGATGATTGCTCACATAACCCATGCAAAAACAGAGCTACGTGTGTGGATGATATTGGCGGATTCTCCTGTAACTGTGCAAAGGGATATACCGCCAATACCTGTATGACTAACATAGATGATTGCTCACCTAACCCATGTAAAAACGGAGCCACATGTACGGATAAGGTTGATGGATTCACCTGTAATTGTGCCACGGGATATACCGACAATACCTGTATGACTAACATAGATGATTGCTCCCCTAACCCATGTAAAAACGGAGCCACATGTACGGATAAGGTTGACGGATTCACATGTAATTGTGCCGCGGGATATACCGGCAGTACCTGTATAACAAACATAGATGATTGCTCACCTAACCCATGTAAGAACGGAGCGACTTGTTCGGATAAGGTTGGCGGATTCACCTGTAATTGTGCGGCGGGATATACCGGCAATACCTGTACGACTAACATAGATGATTGCTCACTTAACCCATGTAAAAACGGAGCCACATGTACGGATGAGGTTGGCAGATTCACATGTAATTGTGCCGCGGGATATACCGGCAAAATCTGTGTAACTAACATAGATGATTGCTCACCTAACCCATGTAAAAACGGAGCCACATGTACGGATGAGGTTGGCAGATTCACATGTAATTGTGCGGCGGGATATACCGGCAAAATCTGTGTAACTAACATAGATGATTGCTCACCTAACCCATGTAAAAACGGAGCCACATGTACGGATAAGGTTGGCGGATTCACCTGTAATTGTGCGGCGGGATATACCGGCAATACCTGTATGACTAACATAGATGATTGCTCACTTAACCCATGTAAAAACGGAGCCACATGTACGGATGAGGTTGGCAGATTCACATGTAATTGTGCCGCGGGATATACCGGCAATGCCTGTATGACTAACATAGACGATTGCTCACCTAACCCATGTAAAAACGGAGCCACATGTACGGATAAGGTTGGCGGATTCACCTGTAATTGTGCGGTGGGATATACCGGCAATACCTGTACGACTAATATAGATGATTGCTCACTTAACCCATGTAAAAACGGAGCCACATGTACGGATAAGGTTGGCGGATTCACCTGTAATTGTGCGGTGGGATATACCGGCAATACCTGTATGACTAACATAGATGATTGCTCACCTAGCCCATGTAAAAATGGAGCGACATGTACGGATACGGTTGGCGGATTCGCATGTAATTGTGCCGCGGGATATACCGGCAGTACCTGTATGACAAACATAGATGATTGCTCACCTAACCCATGTAAGAACGGAGCCACTTGTTCGGATGAGGTTGGCGGATTCACCTGTAATTGTGCTGCGGGATTTTCCGGCAATTCCTGTATGACTAACATAGATGATTGCTCACACAAACCCTGCAAAAACGGAGCTACGTGTGTGGATAAGGTTGACGGTTTCACGTGTAATTGTGCCGTCGGATACACAGGCAATACCTGTATGACTAACATAGATGATTGCTCACATAACGCATGCAAAAACGGAGCTACGTGTGTGGATGATATTGGCGGATTCTCCTGTAACTGTGCAAAGGGTTATACCGGCAATACCTGTATGACTAACATAGATGATTGCTCACCTAACCCATGTAAAAACGGAGCCACATGTACGGATACGGTTGGCGGATTCACCTGTAATTGTGCCACGGGATATACGGGCAATACCTGTATGACTAACATAGATGATTGCTCACCTAACCCATGTAAAAACGGAGCCACATGTTCGGATAAGGTTGACAGATTCACCTGTAATTGTGCCACGGGATATACCGGCAATACCTGTATGACTAACATAGATGATTGCTCACCTAACCCATGTAAAAACGGAGCCACATGTTCGGATAAGGTTGACGGATTCACCTGTAATTGTGCCACGGGATATACCGGCAGTACCTGTACGACTAACATAGATGATTGCTCACCTAACCCATGTAAAAACGGAGCCACATGTAGCGATCAGCTGAACAGTTATTTTTGTAATTGTGTACCAGGATATACTGGGGTAACCTGTACAACTAACATAGATGATTGTAAGCCTGGTTTGTGTACGAATGGTGGAACCTGTGTTGATGGAGTCAATGGATATAGTTGTACCTGTCCACCTGGTTATAACGGGAAGTCGTGTGAACATGCAATAACTAGGTAAGTTCACCACCACCACCACCACCACCACCCCCATCTTATGGTGGTTGTGTGTGTCGTCAAACCTTATCTTGTTGGTTAATATGACAGTGTACAAATGTTACTAACGTGTTATGTATGACCCTCATTACTAAACAATCGTCGTTAAGGAAGTAGAGGACGTTCATACTCCTGCTCTTATTGGACTATAACATGGTGATTTGTCGAGTTTTTCAAACCAAGCTGAATTTCCTACCAAAAGTACCCTGACATCTCAAAATGGGATAAAAATCAACAAAAGACACAACAGAACCAATTATATGTTTTACTGATGGTTCGATAGTGTATAGGACTGACCAAAAAATTGGCATTTTAGATTCAACAGTTGGGGGCTGCAAGTGCTCCAGATGTTGAAAATTATGCCTCTGACACGACCCAAAATTCACTGTTATATAGTCACTATCCACAAGAAGGAAACCTGTAAATGACTAATAAATAAACCTCCAAAATTATTCCCTACCCTCACCCCGATTCCCCGCCCCTACCCCCTCCTGGAAATAGGACTGGAAAGGCTCAGTTTATCTGTTATACCGCTAACATTTTCTAAGAAAGCATGATGTCCCCCTATTTTCTTACATATTAAACAAGAACTATATGTGTTTAGTATTATATAGCAAAATGGGGGAAATTTGAGAATTATTGAGAATTCAGTAAGAAAAAATCCAAATCTCCCTATGTATTCTGTGTTTTGGATTTTAAGTGGCAAACATGCTTTTGGCTGCTATATTTCTTTAACGAGTATGGTGACCCCTCTTTTTTCATCTTCTCTTAAACTGATGAAAAAATACCGAAATTTAAAAAAACATTCAACCTCTAAAAATGAACGTCCTCTACTGCCTCAAGGGGCCAGTAACATGTTATTATTGTTTTGATTTTGTCACTGTTGCCAAATTTTGAGTATCTAGAAATATACAAATCATAGCAATCTGAACTTCATAAATCGGGTATTTAGACTGTTTTGTAATATGGTAATATTTATGCAAAAGTTTATGCAAGATCTCTTGAAAACTGAGGAAAGATGAACTCTCATAATCACACACCGTTGGAAATAATTGCCAAGTTATGCCAAAAGATTAATTTATTATGTCATATCTCTTGTGCCCATAGATGATAAAGAATTAGCTTTTATCAAAACGGGATATTTTTTAAATAATGGCAAAAAGGATATCCTTGATAGCCCCAGGATGCTATTGAAAAGAACTTTGGATGAAACTTTCTGAAAAACGTAAGATCATGTAACCGGAAAGTTTACAAAATGTGTTATTCTTGAAATATCAATTACGTTTGCTTACCATTGCATAAAAACAGCGTGAATTATATATGTTTCAGCTTGCTTAGGATTTGAAATATTCAGTGTCTTCCTGTCAAACAGATACCAACAACAGGAACGTGAACTATATGAAGTTTCATTTTGCTAGAATTAGTTCATTTATGACCCAAATCGTAAACCTGCTTTGCTTATGCCTAATCTCCATTAGGAAGAACAATAGAAACTGTTAAAAACGGAAGTTAAAACCAAAAGTTGTCTCCCCCTGGGGAGTTGTCTGCCCCTAGGGGAGCTCTCTCATCCCAGCGAGGTTACTATATAAGCTCTGCCCACGCCATTCATATCCTCTTTCTCTGTTTGTACTCGAGTAGTGCACATCAAGGAAGTGTTAAAGCAATACAGCTGCGTTGTTGTTGTAACCGACGGTTATATCCTTTTTGCTTGACTTCTTTTTCGGTAAATCTTCTTGCATTAATTATGTCTGAGGTTTCTGTTCCGATTTCTAATTCTTGTCGTGCGTGTGGGCAAGTTTGGACCCGTTTGGACGCCCACACGGTTTGTTTTGCTTGTAAGGTGTTGTGCTATCGGCAAGCCACGTGTGCGGAGTGTTTGTTGTGGGATTCGTCAACCTGGAAGAAATATGCCCAGGCCCGACGTGCTTATTTATTGCGTGCCTCTGAGGATCCTACTCTATCGGAGGTCGATAGACGGCTTTTGGAAATTGCGCTTGTGATTGACATGAAATCCAACGAGGATCTCGGGGGTGTAGGTTTAGATTTGTCACATAGGTTTCAAAGTCCGTTATCATCCGCGTCTGTAAATATTCCACCGAGTGGGACCGTGGTACAGGAAGATAATAATCAGCTTCTAGACAGTCTGACCTCGACCGGTATTGCGTTGTCTGGAGTCTCTGTCAAACCGGTTTCATTGTTCAACCCAACAAAGGCCTCTAGATCCAGGTCGGTTTTACCGGAGCGGTCCATTGTCTCCATCGGACAAAAGAATGCGACTTCTCGCCTTCGCCTTTGTCAATCGGTTTTTCGCATGCCGTTTCTTCCAAAGGAAATAAACATCGTCGTGTGGCAACTTCACCTTTACGGTTTAAATCTTCTGCTGGTTTATCTAAAACTGTCTCTCGTTCTATGGAGGGTTGTTCGGACCCGACTTTGAATGTTCAAATTGCGGACTTGCGATCTCCGGTTGCTACGTATGTTGAACCGTCACATCGTCGTTCCCGTGCTTCTAAACGACGCTCATGTACATCGCAACGCCGTTCACGTTCTCGTTCCCCTGTACGGAGTTTTGTTCCTCCGCGACGTTCTGTTACGCCGCCTCGTCGTTTGTATTCGTCCGTACGTCGTTCTCATTCACCTGTTCGGCGGTCTCGTTCTCCTGTTCTTAGATCTCGTACACCGGTTCGTCCTAGTACTATTTTACGGCCTTCCCGTTCTCCGGTACGCCGTTCTCGTACTCCTGTTCGACGTTCCCGTACGCCTCCACGCCGTTTGCCACGTCGTTCTGTCTCCCCTTCCCATCAAGGTCGCCAAGTTCGTCAGTCGCAGACTCCATTTCTTGATCAATCGGTCGATCACGATTTATCAACCTCTCGTCGGCGTCACATCACTCGTTCACCCACACCGGTTTCGACGATTTCGTCTGATGATCATGATTCCTCTTCTTCAGCGGAGAGTTCGGAGGATTCGTCTATGATGCCTTTTCCGGATAAAATGAAGGCGCTTTTGGCGCTTGTTCCGGATATGCCTGTTTCTTCGAATGTTGTCTCTTCTTCTCGAATTAGATGTCCGACGGCGGCTTCTGCCGCGTTCGCGTCTACGTCGCTTAAAACACCTATCGCATGCGCTCCGTCACCAGCTTGGGAGTCTAATTTAGAGGATTTTGATCGTCAATTGGAGGACGACAACAAGTTTAAGAAGCCCCATTTTCCATTTAAATATGAGATTCATGATAACGTCTTGCCCGATAAACCACCCAAACGGGATCGGGATTTGAGTCAGATTTCGAAGGCAGTTAAATCAGCTCCTCTTGCGGTTCCTCCCAAAGTGTTCTGGAGATGTTGCTAGTTATGCAACATGTTACATCTGTCGCGGATTGGTTTCTGTTGGCTACTTCTCGGATTGCCTTGGATCCTGCGTTACGCCTGGACGATGGGTCGGCTTCTTTGTCCCCTGGTCGCCTGGCCTATTTGCGTGCTTTCGTTGACACTCTCATTAAAGCTAACCGTCATGTCATTGAGGCCGGTTCTTTTTCTTATGTTTCGCTTCTTCAAGCTCGGCGTAATGCGTTACTTAAGGTGGTCAAGCCTGACGTTCCATACTTTGTTAAGGATCAATTACTACGTCAGCCATTATCCTCTAAGTTGGTTTTCAACAATGCTATTGAGTCCGTCATGCCTGCTGTTCGTGAGGAACGGACGTCTCGTTTGATTTCTGCTGTTACTCGACGTCCTGCCTTTTCCGTGGATCGGAGACCTAAACGGGGTCGTACTTCCAATCACCTGGTACATCAGGTCGTGGGCGGCCGTCTACAGTATTTCTGCGAGAATTGGCGGCTTATAACGGACGACGACTGGATTATAAAGATCTTGAAGTTTGGCTTCCTATTCAATTTTCAGTCCCTGCCCAAACTCATCGCTTGGCCTCGTCCCTCCCGACTGCCAGTTCCCGCAGGTCACATGCAGAAACTTCTGTCCTCGGTCACCACACTCATCGACAAGGGGGCCGTCAGAGAGTTACCACAAACCGAAGACGGCGTAGGATTCTACAGCCATGTTTCCTGGTTCCGAAGAAAGATTCGGACCAGATGAGGATGGTAATCGACCTCAAGACATTAAACAAGCGCCATCTAATCACCCCTCCTCATTTCAAGATGGCGTCAGTATCATCGATTCGGGCCCGCGTACATCACCGGGATTGGTTGGCCTCAGTCGATCTTCAGGACGCTTATCTCCATATTCCTATTCATCCTCGTCATCGGCGTTTCCTGCGTTTCACTATCAACGATCGTCGGTTCGAGTGGCAAGTCCTTCCGTTCGGAGTCAACATCGCCCCCTGGCTATTCACCCGTATCACTTCACCAGTCATGGCGTTTCTACATCTTCGGGGCATTCTCATCGAGGTATATATCGACGACATCCTCTTGTGGGCTGCAGACAAGTCCCTTCTCAACGCGCAGGTCCGTTTCACTCTGCTCGTTCTACGTCATCTCGGCTTCATTCCTCATCCTCTGAAGTCGGAGTTGGTTCCGGCGCAAATTCGCCGTTACATCAGGGCGGTGTTCGATACTCGTCTACAACTGGTACGCCCTCCAGAGGACCGTTGGACCAAAATTCAGCTGTTGATACTAAAGTTTTTGTCATCAACGTCTCAGACACGTCAGCAGTGGCAAAGTCTGCTGGGTTTACTTACTTCCACGCAGGACCTTACTCATTACGGTCGTCTCTTCTGTGGACGACGGCTGAATATTAAAAGTCGAAAGTAGTATATAAAGTTTATTTCGACACCAGTTGACCTTTGACCTCTAAGTGCAACTTTCGGGTCCTCTGTGACGTCACTTCCGTTTCCGGTCACGTGATCGGAAGTGATCTTTAACCCCTGCGCATGCGCACAGTACCAGATGAAAATGGTGCACAGGGATCAAAGGTCATTTCCGTTAATGTGACCGGAACCAGAAGTGACGTCACAGAGGACTCGGATGTTGCACTCAGTGGTCAAAGGTCAAGTGGTGTCGAAATCACCTTTAATAATAATAATAATAATAATACTTTACAGAGGAGATTCAATTAGTGCAAGACCAATCTTCCTTGAGTCCCTCTCTCACTCACTCATGCACAATAGAAAACAGCATACGATCAATGATACAATAAATCATGTACATGTAGTATGATACTTTGACAGAATATGAGCTTCCATTCGTCTCTTGAATATATTTAAATTCGATGAGAATTTAATATTATAGAGCTGATTCCAAAGAGTCACACCAGAGTATTGAAGAGAATGTTTATATGCTTCAGTTTTGAGTTTAGGGACAAGATTATTAGAGGTGGTAGATCGTAGAGCTTCTTGGTAGACAGTTGCAGTTGGAGTAAATTGTTTACAGAGGTAAATTGGAGCTAGGTTATGTAGTGATTTAAACATAAGAATCGCTTTGTGGTAAGTAATTCGGTCATATATAGTCATCCATTGTAGCTTCTTAAACATTTCTTGACTTGGGGTATTATAGTCTGCATTCAATATTATTCTGGCTGCACGCTTCTGAAGACGAAGAATGCAGTCTAATGACTCTCTGGAGGCAGAACCCCATATTGTACAACAGTAGTCAACCAGAGGTAACACATACGCATTGTAGTACAAAATCCTAGCATGGTGTGGTAGGTATTTCTTTATTCTTTGTAATAATGTGAGCTTGGATGATATCTTAGCACATTGTTTGTGAATATGTAATTTGGCATCAGTAACATTTTCGATATCGGTTCCATATATTTGCAGATTTAGTGACCCTCCAAACTTAGCCAAGTTATGTCTAGACCCTATTTTCATACATTTAGTTTTTTCTGCATTTATTGCCATATTATTTTCCTCACACCATTGTTCAATCCTAGAGCTTTCATCAGTTAATTTTCTTTCAACTTCACACAAGTCTTTAGATGATGCTGAGATGGTTGTGTCATCAGCAAATAGATCCATAATGCAGTGTTTCACATGTAGGGGTAAATCATTAATAAAATACGTCGCCAGCTTTGTGTGCTTGTTTAGTATTTGAATATGGAAATTTGACATCGTAGCGTTCCGAAATTCGTATGAGAAAATAGGGCAGAATATTTTGTACATTTCTGGAGAAGAATATGACATTGTTATATAGAAGTTTTCAAGTTTAGGACCGCTTTTTCTGATATTTTTCGTGGCTTGTAAAGCTAATCTGCTGATACAACGCAGGTTTTGAAATCGTTCAGTGTTCAGCCAATCAAAATATCCGTAGATGCCCACGTGATGCAAACAGGTTTGTGGCGGTCTATATGGTCTTACATGACGGTAGGTACTTCGCATTCTGTCCCTTGTCGTTGACGAGGTAACATCACACCTTCACTATGGGAGAGGTTTGATATACCAATATATGGGAGATGTCTTAGGGAAAATTCTTACCTTTGTTATGAAACAAGGATGAATCCTTATATTCTGAAACAAGGATGAAATTCTTACATCCTCAAACAAGGATCAACCCTCATCGTGAAATAAGGATCAATCCTCATCCTGAAATAAGGATCAATTCTCATCCTGAAATAAGGATCAATTCTCATCCTGAAATAAGGATCATTTCCAAATTTGTGCTTACATGATGATTTCACTCGTTCATTTGAGGATTTTAAGCCAGATTTATACCGTTTAAAGATTAAACAACAGTTTAGACTGGTTAATTTACATTTTGGAGACGATTATATACCCGAGAGTCAAGATTTTGAATTTAGATGTCAAAGTTCACTGTGATTTCTAAATGTGATGAATAGGATATGTATGGGAGATGGCTAGTTATTTCCTATATATACTTAAGGATATAAAATTCCTTACAATAAAGAAGGTTGAATATCCCCCTCGGGTCTGGTATTTCCTGCAACGTACGCACATAGATGATACTGCCAGTCGTGGGTGGCAGGTGGAAATTAATACGCATATGGATGATACTGCCAGTCGTTGGTGGCAGATAAAAAATAATACGCATATAGATGATGCTGCCATTCGTGGGTGGCAGGTGGAAATTAATACGAATATAGATGATACTGCCAGTCGTAGGTGGCAGGTGGAAATTAATATGCACAGAGATGACACTGCCAAGCATGGGTGACAGGAGGACAATAATGCTCGTATAGAGACGATACTGTCAGTTGCGGGTGGCAGGTGGAAGCGCCCTCTTCTACCTAGATGATACTGCCTATTGCTGATGGCAGGTGGACACTTCCTTTCCATTCCATAAATTTTCTGACACTATTATCCTTAAGGATGTATGGAGGTCTTGGGGAGGCATATTTAGTTTCCGAGATCCAATCCTAATATTTGCAAATATGAGAAGCATCATGTAAGCTTACTCACCCCCATTTATTTTTCTGTTGTACACCGCATCAGTGAGACAATTAATAATGTGTATATACTGTAAATAACATATCGTCTCTGTTCACAAATAATAAATTTTGTTGTTGTTGAAATCGGTGTTATTTGGTGATTCGTATGAGTTGAAGAAAGGAAGCGTATCCTGCAGCTTTCCATTGAACGAGTGAGATGAAGGATAATCGGATCTCCTGCAAAATACCACATCCTTCCGGTATGGCGATAACGGGTATTTCATTATCCTTGCTTGATATCCTACTCCCTTGTATGCTGGATATCCTGCAAGTTGGCATCCTACGAAATGAGATGTTAACCTACGTAATATCCTGCAGTATCCCGAGAGTATCCTGTGAGGGAATATCCATGGATCATATGCATGCCGTCATCTTAAATGGACCCGAGCCGTCCTAGGCATTATCTTATGGTATTCCATAATCTATCCCTGGGATTTTACTAGAGAAATATCCTGCATGCAAATATCCTGTGATATCCTGCGGATATCCTGAGGGTTGCTGAAGATATCTTCTAGTGCTATTGGAGGCACTAAAAGAAAGCTGTGTTTCAGAGTATCTGTTTACGATTATCGATATCGTCGGGCAAGAACCTGGAACGGTTTGGAGAAGATAAACCCCAATACTGGCTCTTAAAACCCAGAGTATCCAGTAATCCAGGCGGATCCATAACGGTACGCCTCAGAATCGTTGACCAAGCTACTAGGGAAAAGTTTATTGAGAAGACATTACATTTATGGGTTGTGACACCTTACGTCACTGGTGGCAGCAAAAATCGTATTATTTGGTTGATTAGTCCTATGACCAAATATACCGGAAAGCGTTACAGTTTGGTAACTAATCGATTACCAACCACTTGAAAGAGGAAAAACCGTTACAATTTGATGACGAGCGGTGGGATTGCCTATAGCAACGGATACCTGAAACACAGTCGAGAAGACATAACGATATTTGAGCAGGGGACATAGGATACTTATTAAAGAATGTCAAAGATGGAGTCTAGTGATGACGAGATGGCCACTGGAGAAGGTATTTTCTAGAATACGAGACAGAAGCGAACCAGAAACAATCCAAGTGGTACTGGAGATGGCCGTGAGGGTTATGCATCTAACATCGACGATATTGAAGGAAATCCACCAGTTGTGGATCCACCAGTTTTGGTCGCAGAGTCTAGAATTACAAGCGTCAGGTCCGTCATTCATAATCCAGCCGTCGTCCATTAGAGAATATCCGCGTCCATAATCCAAAGACCTATTCCATATTCCATATAACAGTATTAGCAGCAAATTCAAAAAGACAATCATAGTATACGTAAACATAGGCTTGTTTCCTGCAATGAAGACGCATGATGGTAGAACCAGAGTCATTTTCCGGAGAAGGTTCATGGATGGACTATCTGAGTGTGTTCCATACTATTGCGCGTATCAATAGATGGGGAGATGAGAAGAAGGCCGATTATCTTTTCACCCATTTGCGTGGAGCAGCTAGACAAGTTGCTTGTAGTCTGTCTCCAGAGGAGCAGGGCCGATTTGATAAGTTGGTGCATGTGTTGACTATTCGATTTGGGCCAGGGGACCAGGCTGAGTAATACCTAGCGGAATTGCGTGGAAGACGTCAACTTCGTGGAGAGGGTATGAGGGAACTTGGCCAGTCAATCAGGAAGATGGCAGATTTGGCCTATCCAGATATAACGGTTGCCCAGAGAGATCGTTTAGCGAAGACACACTTCGTGGATGCCTTAGAGGATTCTGAGGTAAGAATGCGGATCTATCAAGGGAAGCCTAAGACCTTGGAACAAGCAGTCACAGTGGCGCTTGAGGTTGCGGGTTATCGAAAGATAGAGGCGGGGAGGATTTGATTTGATTTGATTTGATTTTTATTTCACCATGCATAACAATAATGTTTAGTAAACAAATATAATAGTGGCGGGATGAAAACCCCGAGGGGTTTGTTTTATCCCAAAATAATAATTATATTTACAAAGATGATAATATGCGGTAAACTCTATCATAGTGAGACAATTCAATTTTGTATAAAACAAAAATACAAATTTAATTTCCAACTTCCACAGACGGCAAACAGAATAGATGTCTAATTATGTTCCAGTAATAAATACGATTTTATCCTCGATTTGAATAATGAGAGCGAAACGTGAGCTTTTAACTGAGAGGGTAAATTGTTCCATATTTTAGGACCCTTTATTTTAGTACTATAAAAAGATAAGTAAGAGTAGTAAAAATCGCGATATAAATTTAATTTAGCCTGTCTAGTTGGGTACCGGTGGACAGCAGATAATTTTGAAAAATATGATCTAAAAGAGTTTGGAATTAGGTCTGTGTGATTGAAAAATGTGTCAACAAAAATTAACACCTGGTAGTCGTTTATTTCTTTTATGGACAATAGTTGGAATTTTTGGAATAATGGGGCGGTATTGTCATATTTTGACGAAAATGTGATTAAACGTATAGCCTTTTTTTGTAACAGCAGCAACGGTTGGAGATGGGTAGGATAAGTATTTCCCCAAACGATATTGCAATATGATAAGTATGGATATATCAGAATGAAAAGAGTTTTTCTATTCAAATTATCCTTAATATGACGAATTATTCCTATATTCCTGCTAACCTTGTTCCTTATATCCTCAATATGCGAGAGCCAGTTTAATTTGTAGTTAAAAATTACTCCAAGAAATTTAAATTGGTCTACTTCTTCGATAGGGATTCCGGAAATAGATAAATCATTGTGCATTGGCATTTTACATTTCTTAGACGGACTTAATATCATAAATTTAGTCTTTTTAATATTCAGGGATAATCTGTTGCATGAAAACCAGTCGGATAGTTTATTAAGTTCCAACGTCATAATCTTAAACAAGAGTTTCGGATCGTCATCAGCGAGAATTACTGAGGTATCATCTGCAAAAAGAATTAGTTCAACAATGCTGCTTATTGAGGACAAGTCGTTTATATAAATCAGAAAACATAGGACCTAAAATAGAACCCTGTGGTACACCACATGATATTGGTTTGTAGGCTGACAAGGTATCGTGATATTTTGTGCACTGAGTGCGAGATGACAAATAACTTCGAAACCAGTCATTAGAACTTCCCCGAAACCCATAATGAGCTGATTTATGCAGGAGGATATCATGGTCCACCGTGTCGAACGCTTTTGATAGATCCAGAAAGGTAGTTATTGAATATTTTTTGGCCTCTCTTGCCGCTACCAATTTGTCATGAAGAGATAATACAGCTAAAAATGTTGAATGATTCCTCCGAAAACCATATTGATTGGAGCAAATTATATTGTGATTTTCTAAAAAATCTAACATCTTAATTATTACTAATTTTTCGACTATTTTACTGAAACAAGGCAAAACTGAAATAGGTCTGTAATTTTCAAATATTTCTCCCCATTTTTAAACAACGGCGTCACTTTAGCTATCTTTAAAGGATCAGATACTACACCAGATTTAAAGGACAAATTTATAATATGACATAATGGGAGATCTATTATGTTGAAAACAGATTTGAGTATAGAAGTACGCACCCCATCAATTCCGCAGGCTGAATTTTTCAAGTTACTTACAATATCGGTAATATCTTTTACTGAACAGGGTTCAAAGCTAAATTGATTTTCATAAACATTTGACAAAAAATCTTCGAAATTTCAAGAACATGTTGGAATTTTGTCTCCAAGTTTAGAGGCAACTGTACTAAAGTAATCATTGAATCCATTTGCAATTGTTAAGGGATCCGATGTATCATGGTCATTGACTTTAAACGTATTTGGTAAGGAAGTAGTCTTCCTGCGGTTCATAAGGTCGTTCAAGACCTTCCACGTGCCTTTGATATCACTATTGCACTGATTAAATTTTTTCTCATAATATAATTTCTTAGCTAATTTTAATGTATGATTCAATTTGTTTCTATACTGCTTGTATTGACGAGTGATTTCGGTTTTATTTGCTTTCTTATGTAGTCTATAGAATCTATTTTTTTCGCGAATTGAGTTCAGAATGGATCGAGTTATCCATGGCTTCTTAATATATACTTTTGCAGAAGTTGACGACACCATATAGGAAAACATTCATTGTATGCAGATAGGAATTTGTTAGAAAATGATTCAAAAGCATTATTAACATCGTCGGATTCATTAGTGACCTCACTCCAATCTATGGTCTTTACTTTCTGTTCGAAATTTATTTTATTTTCCTCATTAAATATTCTATATGTATAAGAATGTGAAACAGGAGATACGAAGTCTAATGCCCTATTTATATGAAAGACTGGGAAATGATCGGTTATGTCAGTAAGTAGTATTCCAGACAACAAACTATCCTCATGAAAATTTTGATAAACATTGTCAATTAAAGTTGCTGACCGAGATTTTACCCTAGTCGGCTTTGTTATCTACGATTTTAGTAATTCACTAAAATTTTTAGAAGGACGATGCGTATCTGTCTTGAATAAATCAATGTTGAAATCACCCATAAGTATGCATTTTTTATTTTCAAGTTTCAATTTGTCCAAAAGAGATTTTAGGCTATCGTTAAAAATTACTACATTTTTTCCTGGTGGTCTGTAGATAATACCAACTGTATACGATTGCTTTCCTATGTCAAGTTGAACAAATAGTGATTCATACTCTCCATCGTCTTCACGATATGAAGCTTCTTCAATAATGGTACAATTTGTTATGGTATCCTTCACATATAATATTAACCCGCCACCCTTTTTCTTAGATCTGGAGGAACAAAAAGGCCGATAGCCGGGAATATCAAATAAATTTTCAGTCGAGGGATTAAGCCAGCTTTCGGAGATTCCAATAACAGAAAAATTAAAATTCAAACTGCAACACAAAGCTAGGATTTCTGAATAATGTTTACGTAGGCTTCTGGCATTAAAATGTATAACAGAAAGGGACCGGTTTTCGGTAATGCCGTTTGATCTAATACTAGATGTGAAAGATTGTTCTATATAATATTTGGATTGATGAGAGTTAATATCATTCCAGTATGCCTTCTCATACTGATTGTCTTCAGTTACGTAAATGTCTGCATCATCATTGTTAAGCTGCAATGGATTGAAACACATATCATCAATTGCGTCTAACGAATATTCAAAATCAATATGTAAAGATGTTTCACTAGGAGAATCAATTTCGGTCAAGAAAAAAGGTAGCTGAGACATTAGATTTGGAGGAACACCCTCATCGTTAATATGTTCAGCCATAAGGTAAGACGTTTTGAAAATGTAAACAAATGTAATCGGTTAGAAAGGAAATGTCTGTGGAAGTTGGAAAACTTACATAAAAATAGAAATAATTCAAAGTAAATAACAGCATGTGAGTCTCAAAACTTTAAGCTGGTGTGTGTTGGCACTCTCCTGTACTTCAATAATATCTCACTAAATCGAAAAATATGTATAATTTCTATATTTACTTATGTATACATAATATATACATATATAATTATCATTGCATAATGTATGGATTATCCAAATAAAAATAGTACACATTGATCTTGGTCACAGCAAAAGTTTTGTACTCGTTAGAATGATCGGTGTGTAACACTAAACAAGAACCCATATATTGGTAGAACACGCTGATCTTGGACACAGCAATAGTTTTTGACTCCTTCATAATGATCCGCTTGTGACAAGATCCCTGCTATTGTTCATTCAGAATGATCGGTGTATAACCGGAATATTGATCTTGGACATAGCAATAATTTAGTGCTCTTTCAGAATGATCAATGTATAACAAAATCACAAACATTGATGATACACGTTGATCATGAACATAGCAATCGATTTATACTCATTGCGAAAGATCGATGGGTACCAGGATCACAAATATTGATAGTACACATAGATCTAAAAACATTAATTTGAACTCATTCAGAATGATCGGTAGATCCAAATGCTGATAGAACACACTGAGCTTGGTCACAGCATTAGATTCGAAAACTCTCAGAATGATCGATGTGTGACAAAATAAGTAAAAATAGTACATGATAGAACAAACTGATCTTGGACACATTATTTTGAATTCTCTCAGAATGATCGGTATGTGACAAAGGCCCAGATAAAAATAGTACACGTAGATGGTGGACACAGCAAGAATTGTTTTGAACTCATTCAGAATGATCGGTATGTCACAAGAGCCGAAATATGGATGGTACACATTGATCTTGGGCATAGCAATAGATTTGTTCTCATTAGGAGAGATCGATGAGTACCAAGATCCCAAATATTAATAGTACCCCTAGGTCTAGGACACTGCATTAGTTTAGAACTCATTCAGAATGATCGGTGTGTAACAAGACCCCAAATACTGATAAAATACACTGATCTTGAGCACAACAATTAGTTCGAACTCACTCAGAATGATCGGTGTGTGAACGTGATCAACTATGAATAGTGCGCATTGATCTTGGACACAGCAATGGATTTTAACTCACTAAGAAAGATCGGTTATGTAACAAGATCCCAAGTATTGATGGTATTGGAGTTGTCATATTGGGAATCAAAATTACATATCAATACTCAGGGGTTCCACTTCAGTGTCACTAATTGGCATTACTGAGACAGCATTCAAAAGCATTATTAACATCGTCGGATTCATTAGTGACCTCACTCCAATCTATGGTCTTTACTTTCTGTTCGAAATTTATTTTATTTTCCTCATTAAATATTCTATATGTATAAGAATGTGAAACAGGAGATACGAAGTCTAATGCCCAAGATCCCTGATATTGTTCATTCAGAATGATCGGTGTATAACCGGAATATTGATCTTGGACATAGCAATAATTTAGT
>JAVTVY010054826.1:0-29657 GCA_036873755.1 Hanleya hanleyi | reverse complement strand
AATTGAAGCATTTCATGAATCTTTTTTCTCTTTTTTATTAAATTTAAAAAAAAAAAAAAAAATTGGCTTCCATTTCCCTTTCCCTCCCCCCACTTGTACCTTTCCCCTTTCACCCCTTTTTTTCAATAATTTCAAAAAATGGTAAAAAAAAATTAAAAATGTCTTTCTTTGGGAGTAGCATGATGGGAGTTGGTGTTAATTTTGTGCTTTTTTGACAGGCCTCAATTCGGATTGTACACCCCGAGAGCTACAAAATGACACCTCACACGACGCATTCGGACTAAGGACGGTCCATCTCTACACCAAACTCACCCCCACGCACCCACAAAATGTCCGCTTTCGCTACTACTCGCACCGATGACGTCATCAATGACGTCACAGATGACGCGGACATCCCTCAAATCGGAATGTACACCCCGAGAACTACAAGATGACACCTTCCAGGACGCATTCGAACCGTGAATAGCCCATCTCGATCCCAAATACCTTCATGTACCGCCCGAAAATGTCCACTTTCGCTACTACTCGTACCGATGACGTCACCGATGACGTCACAGATGACGCGAACATCCCCCAAATAGGAATGTACACCCCGAGAACTACAAGATGACACCTTCCAGGACGCATTCGAACCGTGAATAGCCCATTTCGATCCCAAATACCTTCATGTACTACCCGAAAATGTCCACTTTCGCTACATGCCACCGCGCATGCGCAGAATGCCGATATTTCAACCCCACACCCAGTCCATCAGATGCCCCTTCATGAATGCTTCACTTTGATACCTCACTCGACCCCATCGGTCCACTAGGGGCTCCCTAGCTCCAAAAAGGCTATTTTCATACCCTTCGGCCACCGCGCATGCGCAGAATGCCGATATTTCAACCCCACACCCAGTCCATCAGATGCCCCTTCACGAATGTTTCACTTTGATACCTTACTCGACCCCATTGGTCCATTAGGGACTCCCCTAGCTCCAAAACGTCTATTTCCATACCCTTGGGTCACCGCGCATGCGCAGAATGCCGATAGTTCAACCCCACACCCAGCCCATCAGATGCCCCTTCACGAATGCTTCACATCGATACCTCACTCGACCCCATTGGTCCATTAGGGCTCCCCTAGCTCCAAAACGTCTATTTCCATACCCTTGGGCCACCGCGCATGCGCAGAATGCCGATATTTCAACCCCACACCCAGCCCATCAGATGCCCTTCACGAATGCTTCACTTTGATACCTCATAGAACTCCATCGGCCCATTAGGGGCTCCCCTAGCTCCAAAACGTCTATTTCCATACCCTTCGGCCACCGCGCATGCGCAGAATGCCGATAGTTCAACCCTACACCCAGCCCATTAGATGCCCCTTCACATAAGCTTCACTTTGATACCTCACTCGACCCCATCGGACCCTTAGGGGCTTCCCTAGCTCCAACACGGCTATTTTCATACCCTTCGGCCACCGCGCATGCGCAGAAGGCCGATAGTTCAACCCACACCCAGCCCATTAGATGCCCCTTCACATAAGCTTCACTTTGATACCTCACTCGACCCAATTGGACCATTTTATCTAGGGACTACTTTTCCTCCGCGGAAGCTTTTTCCCGAGACCGAATCACCGCCAAAACCACGGCCAAACCGCATCACCGCGCATGAATACATTTTTTTTTTTTTTGCCGGAACTTTTTTTTTTTTGGATGTGTGGTGGGAGGTGAGTATCCGCCATTTTGAACCCACCTCCACTCACCGGTGTCAATGAGTGCACTGGTGAGTGGAGGTGGGTTCAAAATGGCGGCCTGTGTGGTTGTGGAGTGGGAGGTAAGTATCCGCCATTTTGAACCCACCTCCACTCACATCCACACAGGCCACACCCGCCTCATCCCTCCTCATCACGCATGCGCACATGCACACTTATAACCTCAAAACAAAGTTCTGCGCATGTGCAGTGAGGAGGTTCTCGAAACAAGGACGCTCTCTATACTACTTCCCTGTATTTGAAATACATGCCATTGCTCGTTATTAGTCAACAATAGGTTCCTTTCCATGATCTTATCTTGAAGCATTCTCTCATTGTCCAGCATATTTCATGACTAAATGTGTCTTTCGAGGGGAAATACATTCCTCAGATGGAATGAGATACTTACAATACTCATCCATCTTACTCATATTCTCCGGCATTTTGCATAGATGATGAATGATTCCGAAATAATATTCGTGATCTAGATTTTCATTTATAACATGAATTTTGTTGCTCAGAAAATGTTCTAAATTATCAGAGATGAGCTAAGTCAGCCATTGTAAATTTATAAATAATGGTTCAGACGATAAGTTATAGCAAAGAGGCTCCAACTTAGCATGAGCCTGTGTAAACTGTCAATAAGTGGTTTCAACAAATATACACAGAAAACAACTTGCTAATAGTGTATAAGTTTCAAATGGCTCTTGACTACTATTTCGAATTTAGTCATGAAGCCTTGTGCGGAGAGTTATGTCTGTGGGCTGACGATATAGCCAACGCCGCGAAAACCTTGAGCTTAACAAACGTGTTGTCTCAGGTAACCCAACGATCAAAAATAGGCAAAAGAACCAGTTCCAGATGACCCTTCGTGCCGGTGATCTCGAGTTCTGCCGTGCAGCTCCGTACAGCACGTTTTACAGGATCACGTAACATTGGTCCCTGGCGGTTGTCTCAAGATTGTGGGTTCTTAGACCACACGTTATGGCTTATTGAATCCGTTTAATTTGTATTTGACCCATATTATGGAGTCTCAGTAGTAACTTGTGCAAAATAATGATCAACTATTATCTTGCCCGGGTCACAGTGACATTCTTCGTCTGATGGGATGTGTGCAATATATATGTGCTCATCCTAACAATGCTTTCTAGGATAGCACAGTTTGTAATTCGTTGGTCAGATGTGTCATTCAGTGTTTTTTGAGTAATATGTATTAATTTAACGTACTTTGGGACGAGATAAATGCAGTGTACATTCAGTAGGCCGCCGCCATCCATAAATAATTTTCACGGACAAAACCTTTTATTATAATCATTTCATAATCAATATCAAATTTCACGCAAGCTTACACTAAAATATAAATAAACACAAGCCTGCCTTTCTCAGTCGAGATACTGTCCATTCATTCGAACGTGTGAATAATGTATGTCATCCACGAGAGAATTTTGACCACGTATATTGCGTTTGTTCATGTAAACTCCATGGAGCTTCATATGGGATCATTTTTATTGCTGTTTTCATGGCGATCACACAGAGGTATAGAAACACCTTCCTAACACCAAAAAGAATAAAATCTTTTTAAATCGCTGAATCTTTTTGTACGCAGTGGTGATTACATTTTGAAATCGGGAGTCTGGCCGCTGGCCTATTCAATTGTATAACTGCTTTATTACTAACCACAGGATCCTGGGTGAATTATCCTGATCTCATGGTTTCAACTTTGGTTAAGTGATAATACAGGTGTCCATATTAGGTCAATAACGACAAAGCTATGGCCCATGGCTCCACTGGCCAGGAGAAACTTTAGGAGAGTAATATCCTGGAGGAAACTTTAGAAGAGTGATGGAGAGCGAGAGTGGTCACGCTCCTAAAAAACTGAGAGACTGATTATACATAGCAGCCGAGATCGCATTTCTATCTCGGAAAAAAAATATGTATTACGATGATATATTGTATGAATAAAGGCCCATTCTCACGATGCGATTGCAGTAACAACTTGTAGCATACAACTCAGTTGCACCGTGAGAACACTCGTATGATTTTTAGTCGCATGCTATAAGTCGTATGAAACAGAACAGACACATGCTTCAAATCGGGGGATTCTCCCGCTGAGTTGTTACTGCAAATCGCATCGTGAGAACGGGCCTTAAGCAAGAAACTCATGCGTGATTCATAGAGAAGTGAAAAATATTTGTAATTTTGATACATGAAGAAGGACAGCATAAGAGCTAATGTGCGAATAATTCACGTCACAAGAACACGACACATGTTACGCTAGCACGCAATTCAATTCAATTCAATTCAAGTTTATTACACCCCAGACCACCCATCGGTGGTAAATTACAAACAATATATAAAGATGACAGAAACAGCGTACAGATTTTCTTTTTACAAAATGTTATGTAGACAAGTTTTCACAGGAGACGAAATATTAAAGGTATTAAATTGTTTACTATATGATATATTTGCATGCAGATATGCGTTCCTTTCACAGTACTATCATGTATTTCAACAAGCAGGGAGACAACTAGAGTGACTTCCCTTTGTCCAGAATGCACAGGAAAAGTTATGTAGAAGTATTCATGATTATTCCAATAAACTTTGCTATTTTAACTAATTTAGGTACAAACGTAGTTTTACACAAATCTATAAACTTTTCCACGGATATTAGAAAACTGTTAACATACAAGTAGATAATGATATTCATCACCAACATAATTGTCATAGAATTCACATAGGCGGTATTGTTTTTGAATATTATTCCAACGGCCAATTTCTACAGGTAATTTATGGTTAGCTCCAAAATTGTAACATAATTTTCTAAACTCACAGTTTCTTCAAATTTTGAATAATAAATGCCTTTTGGGGAATTAGAGATGTTTTATAGCCAAAATTGTAAGTATTGGTAACGTAGGTTTGTTTCTAACTTCATTTTTATTGATTGTAAATTCTGATCTAACCAAATATAATTCATACCGATTTCTTCAAAAACAGATTTGACAAAACTTATCCATTTATGTTGATATATATCATTTTCTACATCTGATAACATTAATCTGTAAAGAATGTATGGTAATTTTAGTTTTTCATTGCCTAAACTTATTCTACCCCGTAAGCCAATTACGCGTTTTTTAATCAAAATACTCATGGGGTATCGTCCAAGCTCACCATAGACCATATAAAGTGGTGTACTGCTCTTAACATACTATACCTTTCTCAAAAAATTAAGATGAAATTTCTCAACTAAATTGGTGTTCATTACACCCCAGATCTCACATTCATACAATAAAATTGGTACAATCATTTTATCAAATAAAAGAAGTTGAAGATCAATTGGAATGGAAAACTTTCTGATTTTGTAACAGAGTAAAAATAAAGCTCGTCTAGCATTATCGATAGCTGATTTCATCGAGTTCGTAAGACTTCTCGATTGTGTAAATGTAAATCCTAGATATTTATAATGGTCGCTGATTTCAATGTTTTCAGTACCCATATAAAATTTAAATTTTCCTGTTAACCTTGTTCCTAATATAACAATTTTGGTCTTGCTTGAATCAATTTTCAACTTTCAGTTATCACAATATACCTTGAACATATTCATACTATTCTGCAATTCTCTTTCATTACATGCAACTATAACCTTGTCATCAGCATATATAGAATAACTAAAATTTTAACATCATTGAAATCACTAATTTTAACAC
Organism: Hanleya hanleyi; assembly: GCA_036873755.1. Lineage (NCBI taxonomy): Eukaryota > Metazoa > Mollusca > Polyplacophora > Lepidopleurida > Hanleyidae > Hanleya > Hanleya hanleyi. The sequence continues at coordinate 24,219 of JAVTVY010054826.1, read as the reverse complement.
CAGAACAATTGCTTTGTAAAAGATAATACTTAATACTAGAATACATATTAAAGATGACATTAAATATTTTACCTTGGATATTATATTGCAACAAGTTTTTCCAGAGGCCACATCGCCACACACTATCAAACGCTTTCGTAAAATCAACCAAAGTATAGAAGAATTTCTATTTCATTGCTTTCAAAAGCTCACCAAGAGCATATAAAACAAAAATATTATCAGCAGCCGAGTACCCTTTACGAAATCCTGCCTGATTTTCCTTAAGTATACCTGTAGATTCTACAAAATCATTTAATCTGTTATTTAAAATCGATGTAAACAGCTTTCCCAGACAGCTTAGTAATTTGCTTATCTCCCTTATTCTTAAAATCGGCCGAATAATTCCTGGTAACCATTTATTCGGTTAAAGAGAGTTAAAGAGAGTTTTAAACAATGACAATAATATAATTTCGCTACATTTAATAAATTTGTTTGGTATATCATCGCAGCCAGTGGCTTTGTTATTTCGTAATAATTTAATTGCCTCTTTTATTTCATTTTCAGATATTTCTCTATTCAGAATATCGTCATGCTCACTTTCACTAATATCTGGGAATATATCTTCCCCTTCATCGGGCAATTCATCGTTTCCACCTGCGTTAGGTCTTTAAAGAAATCCAAGAGAACATCTAGTGATATATTTCCAAAATCTTTGTTATTATCTCGATTTAAAATTTTCCAGAACTGTTTTGGATCTGATTTTCTCAAGTTTCTTAATTTAATTTGAAATCTCTTCTTGTAATTATTAACCTGTAAATTCAAAGTCTTTTTATATTTTCTACTTTGTGTTATCATATCTTCTTTATGTTTTTTACTTTTTGTGCAGTTAAATATTTTACGAGATAAATGGTATTTTTTTCTTGCTGTTCTACATTCCTTATTAAAAAATGGTTTGTCCTTACGTCTATCATTTCTGCTGTTTGCCTTGTTCTTAGCATGATTATTTGTAATGCATTTACTCAAACTCTCTTTGTATATAGTTTCTATTTTATCACATATTCCATCCATTATTTCTTGATCCAAATTACCATTAGCAAAGGTCTCACTCAAATAACCCTCCACAGATGAAATACAATCTCTATTTATATATTCAATTATAGCATCTTTGCAATGATCTTGCCTCTGTTTATCCGAATTAATAAATATACAGACATTTTCTCTCTTTTGAAAAGTGGATTCGAAACTTGTGGCGCAATGTATGTCAGATAACATTGGGTCAAAGCCATGGATGGTAAAATCATACACATATTTTCATCCTTCTTGGTTAGCTATTACATAATCAATAATGGAATTATCCTTACATGTACATTTTCCCTTACCAGCATCATCGCCGACTCTCCCATTCAGTATAAACATGTTGTTACTCTTACAGATTTCAAGAAGCCTTTTTCCATTGGTATTTATACGTCCCTTTTCTTGGCTAACTCGGTTTGTGTGAAATCCTAGTTCACTTAATATAACAGATGGATTGAGAAGTCTCCTTGTGGCATGATCAATGTCCAAATTTTCTAGCCACAGACGTAATTGTGGGATGGAAGGACAACCAATATCTACGGTCTGGCATCACTGGTTGTTTGATCTTCTTTTATCGCGTATATTAAAATATCTATACGTTCTTAATGCAATGCTTTTATGCATTATGACGGCCATGAGTGAGTGAGTGAATATGATTTAACGTCGCTTTCAACAATATTTCAGTCATATCACGACGTTTGGATCCTGTTTGGGTTCCTATGCTTTGATTTGTTATACCCCAAAACACCACGGCTGCACCAGCTACTCGCTCCTTACGACAAGCTGTCTGAGGGAATAGGACCCTTAATTCTTTCCATGACCCGTGGTGTGCACCCAGGTCAGCTCAGTGACCTGGATTTTGCACGACCATTCCCCAGATCAACCCATGGAAGCCCAACGGGGCTATGACAGCCATGGTCCCATCGCAGTGAATTCTACTAGAGATGGTTTTCTACAATTGTCTTGAAGAAATATACACTTACAGATATGCCTGTCTGGCGTCACCATATGTGATGTGGACCAATGATGTTACTCAGTCAGTTGCTATTCTTCAGATATCTGTGAATCTCGGATCTCTGGGAAGTTTATGGATTGGACCCCAATTATTATGATAGGCCCAGTAGAAGTTGATATTATGTGAGCCTTCCGTTTCCCAATACTGGAATGTCTTGATCTTCCAGACTTGGTATGTTTGCGAAACCTGTTGTTTGTCGAGCATCATCGAAGAATACCAGGCACAATACGGCAATACTGCTACAGGTGGAGATGGCCCAAGTTAAGGTTATGGTGGTTGAGACCAATTTCAAAGTAACAAATGGTATATCAACCGCAAAACTCCAAACAGAAACCACTCTTATCTCTGGCACTTCTGGACAATACGGGAATTGACTGGGTAAAGTGAGCTATGATGAATTGTTCTCAATGGAGTCTGATATCTGACTACACCATCCACAGCCCAGTACACTGATTTCAGGAGCATTCTTAAGTGTAGTAACTTGTGAACTTTAATGCTACAAGTAACAAGCTCGATCTCTTCCATAGAAGAAATTCACACCATTTGAGATTTGAAGGTCAAAGTGGCCAAACAATTCTTTTAGATATTTAGCCGATAAAAATAGTTTGATATTCCGAAACAAACTTGTAAGCAGACTAACACACCATGCTACTTTTCTCAGGAAAACATTTTCTTTCAAGATTTTTTTACAGAAGAACTCGCCTGAACGTACTTTCCGTTCTAAACCTCCTCCTTGATAATTTCCTTGTGGGAATTGACGTGTTTTAATGGAATAATCCATTTTATGGATGAGATATAGGCGAGCTGCAGAACCCCAAAAAGAAGCTTAGTTTTCGAGTTTAATCACCCCATCGTACAGAAAGGTACAACAGGTCTTAAAATGACGGTGAACAACAGGACGTCATGTTTGATCTGTTGTTCTCACTTTCGGGTGTGTTAACATGATCAAACAGACAACATCTATATCCCATATAGTCTGTGAATTCTGTGAATTTGAAGTCAGTTTACCAGAAGTTGTTGATAAAATGTATATGATGTGTAATCCAACTGATGCATTTTACAAATTTTCTCTCGATATATGTAAACTACACCCCACGTGACAAGATATTCCAAATGTGGCATATGTCATGAACAGTTTGTGCATTTTGAGCATTTTGTTCATGCTTTGACCAATTGTTTTCATGGAATTCCCAGTTACAAGATTGCGACAAGTTATCGTACAATAATTAGGGCGAACTGAGTCCGAATTTGATCATTATCAAGAAATCATTTGAAATTTTGAAGTGTCAAATTCCTCCACATAACCATATGTGTACATGTATCTCTATCACAGACTGATTGGAGCTGGTGGCATACCTCCTGAAAATCTCTGATACCCTTGAGAGTACAGACATGAAACCTTCCACAATAAATTACACCTACTCTATTCTAAAATGCAAACTGCCAATGTTTGTTGTGATGAAGTCACAGAGACGTCATAGACACAGAAAACTATTTATGTCGATTTTTACACATTTTCGTTTACAATATGCTTATTTTACAGCTTATGCATTACGTTTCTGCGATTTTGCGTGAAAGAAAAACGACAAGCGCTATTCACGAGGACTCCTCCTACTCTTGTTCTTCATCTCCTAAATCTTCAAAACAAATCTAGAGGACGGTAACAATACGTTGTAAACATCCTGTGATAATTCCCAGTATTTGAAAGTATATTCCATTGTTCGTTCTTAGTCAACAATATGTTCCTTTGCATAATCTCATCTTGAAACATTCTGTCATTGTTCTGCATATTTCATGACTAAATGTGTACTTCGAGGGGAATACATTCCTCAAACGGAATGATATACTTAAAATACTCATCCATCTGTATCATATTCTCCGTCATTTTGTATAGACGATAAGTGATTCCGAGATAAAGTTTCGTGATTTAGAATTTTATTTTCATGAATTTTGTGATTCAGAAAAGGCTGCAAATTGTGAGAGATGAGAGAAGTCAGCCATTGTAACTTTATATTTGATGGTTCAGACGATAGGTTATAGAAAAGAGGTTCCAACTTGGCATGAGCCTGCCTAAACTGTCGATAAGAGTGGTTTCAACAAATATACCAAGAAAACAACTTGCTAAGAGTATATAGGTTTCAAATCACCTTTGACCACTATTTCCAATGCCGGGAAAACCTCGAGCTTAACAAATATGTTGTCTTAGGTAACACAACGCTCAGAAATTAGGCAAAGTAACCAGCTTCAGATGAGCCTTCCTACCAGTCAGAGGTGTATATTCTCGTTCATCAGAAATAGGTAAACTTTCAGTGATTGGAACAGAGATAATCAGTGGGTGTACCGGTGTCTCAAAGTACGTGGTACACTAACTGATCAAGGAGAAATGTAAATTTTTGACTACACATCATTGTAAAATCATGATCGAACTTGACGTGACACTAATGATGTAAATACGTGTCAGTTTCTTGAAAAAGTAGCCTACCACAACTGGCTGCGATGCGTTGTTATAATAACGGAGTGAATTTTGTTTTGATTATTCACCATGTATTTTTTTCCCCCCTTTTCTAAAATACGTTGCGGGGAGATTCTGTCTGCTTAATTTGCCAATTTAGCTGATCAAAATCGCTATATTCAATGACCCCACTCAAAATGTTCAAGAATGGGTGAGGCCATCATTTGCACGCTTTTGAAAGTATATACTTGTCTTTTATTCTTATGCATGATAAGTTGTCGTTATATCACATCACGTCGGAAGTCCTCGGTCCATATAATTCGATATCGTTGGAATATCACAGATATACAGTACATTTGTAGGTAACGGTAAACTTCATTTCATGGCTTTTCCTGGAGCTTCCGATCATACAGATCAATTATTCCAAGCATTCACTGGAGTTGTTCTTCTTTTTTTCCTGTCGCCCGCATTGAGATATTTGAGGAAACCCAGATAGATCATGTCAAAGAAATACTCAAAGAATTCCATAAATGTGAGCATTGAGCAGCCTAACCAGAGGCCGGACTGTCCACCAAAGTCAGAGATCAGGGAACTAATCTGCAAAGAAAGAGAACGGTTTATGTCAACTCGTGAAAACTGCAGAGTGAGACATACATAAACTATATGTGAACCACGAACAAAGTTTTCTCGAGTGGTGGTTAGAATTATCCCCCCTCATTGATTGTGACCAGCTGCCAGGTATGCGTGATCTCCCTTGGATCATGGTCTCCATGTGTGAATCAAGCGAGGATGAGAGTTATCCCCTCATTAAATGTGAATTGGCATCAGACTCCTAAATAATTTACACGTTCGGCAGCATTAACAAAATTATATCTCCCTGGTTCCCTAATTGAGTTTAGATTTTCATCTTTCGACAGGAAGTAGTTTATTTCAAGCGCTACAAGGTGACAAACTTCTTGTCAAACATTATCCGTCAAAATTTCAAGCTGTGCGCGCCTCTACACAAGTGTTCCTCATTTCGCTGTTATCTCTGCCTGCAGAACGCAATGTTCAGGTCCCGCAAATAGTTCCCCGGCGAGGCATGTTATCGAGCAGTGAATCGAAATAAAATTTGCAGCTGAATAGAACAAATACCATACTTGCCAGTGGTAACAACGGCTTTCTATTAATCGTTGCAACTAAGGCGGGAAAAAATCGGGAAAATTCTGGCCTTTGGCAGAGATTACGTGATCGGGACTTTTTTTTATTTAGGAGCCTGAGGCCAATTACCGCCAAGCATGGGTGTCAGGTTTCCCTTCGATCAACCAGGCAAGCGCCCTAGCTCTCTTGGTAACTGTGCGGTAAAGATCACATCAGAGTTTAGTAACAGAATTTAGTCGAATTAATTGGACGTGGGAATGTTGGTGACTATTCCATTCAACAGTTTCTGCAGTACCTTCACTAGAATTATCGCACCAATTTATACTCCTAATACTTTAGTTAGCGTATGTGTGTCACATTGGGATGGGAATACCATCAGTGTTAAAGGTAAAAATATAGAAGTCTGAGTACTTTGATCTGGGTTTATTGCTAAAAGGGGACAAGGAAATTTTGGAATTTATTGGGTATTCGGTCATATTTTTATCTTCTGCCGGCCAGCTGGAGGTGAAGGCCAAGAAAGCCTCACCTCAAATAGAATCCATTGATAGCTTGACAATGCATTTCTCATATATATGAGCGCTTATCTCACCCATTTTCCCCAGCGAACCCAGAAATGCTGAAGTATATGCATACCATAAGGACGTCAGCCTCCCGATTTTCTGGGTTCGGTTGGAAAAAAATATATTGAACAAATTCGTATCAGACAGGCAGCCTGCGCTAGTAATCCTTGGGCCAGTGTTAATTCCGAACTCAAAATAAGGCGTGATGGGCATATAATGCAGTTAACTGTGTGAGACAGATGTGCAAAGTTTCCCACAGAGGTCAAAACTCTCGGCAAAGTCACTCGGCGATATTCTGTATGATAAACAAACACAGGGAGTTGTTCCAATTGAGAAGAACTCGCATTAAAGTGGCAAGTTTAGAGCTGTATTTGCAAGAGTATCATGACCAGAGCAACCTCAGAAGTTACTTAGTGGTTTTAAGTTCGGTTTTCCATCACCGTACTTTATTTTGGTCCTAGAACTCCCAGGGTAGCAAAGAACTTACAATCGGTCAATGACAACCCAGAAGTAGTCAGAGAGAAGATGAGGAAGGAGGTAGAGCTAGGAAGAATGATAGGTCCCCCTCTGCCAAATTTACAGGTATCACCTCTGGGATTAGTGCCAAAGAATACCCCAAATGAATATAGACTGACTCAGTATTTGTCCTACCCTGGTGGTAAATCAATCAATGATTCCATTGACCCAACAGACTGCTCAGTAGTGTACACTAGCTTTGATCAAGCCATCCAATCAGTACAATCCATGGGGAGGGGGGCCTTATCAGAAAAAAAATTCATCAAAACTGCTTTTAGACTTTTGCCCATATAGTTCAGTCAATATGTGCAGATTTTCTATCGAATTGTGCCTTTTTTCTTAAAAGCATGAAATTTGGCACAGGTGTACATCGAGGCCTGGGGAGCATTTCTATATATGGAGCCACCGGGAACTTTTCCTATGTAGGTCACAGCCACCATTTATTTAAAAATGGCTGCCAGGATCATCCCATACTAGCATCTGAACTGCACTGTTTCTTCTATTCAGAATATTTATGGAAAGTGCCATAGCAAAGTTAGACAAATGAAAATGGTTATATGGCCGCTATCTGAAGCCTATTTCAGTCAATATTTCAATAACCACACAATATATCAACATACTTTCTGTCGATACACTGATATTTTAGTGGTTCGGCTGCATCGGACATTATTTAGATGATTATTTACTAAAACCAAGAAGTCAGGTCGATTGTACACATGCCCTGGCAGTATTTTTGGAAGTTTGTGATCATTTGAGGATTCCAGTGGTGGAGGAGAAAACAGAGGGATGAGTTACCTGTATCCCCTTTTTGGGGTCTACTCTTGCGAAAAAGAAGTTGATCGGCTGACTGAATTTTGCTTGCCGATCGATCGCTCCTGGTCGATCTTTCATCAGGCGACCAATAGATACAACCAGAGGCGTAACACAGCCCCATCATTATATTCGCATTACACAGGGTGTTAAATACGATTTAACGATGTGGTTACAAGTCTTTTCTCATTTTAATGGGATATCCGTTTTTCGTGACCAATTTTGGGTGACAAAATGGACAACTGCAATTATTCAAATCAAAGCGTGACTGAGATACATCATTCTCTCGATGTCGACTTTTTCAACGAAAATGTTATGATATAAGAATAGTGACAAACGATACGGATTTGATATTTGACAGATCATGGTGTCTTGCCAGCATCATTGAATATTGTTGACCGCTTCTCTGATGCAGAAAACTGCAATTGTAATGCGATTTATACTGTGATTTATTGTAAATTATACTCGTGGCAAACAAACTTCCCATGCTGTACGTCAATATACTGCAGAGAAATATTGCACTACTCACCGAGTACGACGATCTGATGTCAACCGTAGTTTTGATCTTTGAGGCATAGTAGATAGTCACGGATAAAACATTCTCTCTGAAAAAATTAACAAAAAATCAAAAGCTTAATAAGGACTGAATAATACTTTTCGGGTAACGGTACATTGCTGTACATATTCCGGAATAATTCCTGAAATGATACCAGTATTATTTCTTCAAGACATCAGCTAATACATCCAAAGCATCTGTCTAACAACGCTGTTTCTTCCTCTAATCTACGAATACATTCACTTTCAAGATGAGCGAAAAGAGTGAGCATCCATATAACGGAGTCTAAACGCTCAGTCTTGATGAAATCTGCTATCAATGTGTCTGAAATGTCAATCTCGTGTGTCTTGCGGCGCAAATTGCCATAGTGTTTTAGCAGATTAGGAAACAGGTGTATGGACGAATGGCATCGAAGATATTGATTCTAAACTAGGATGAAAGTAACTCCAAAAATGTTATTATCAAATGTTAAAATAATAGACCAAGCCAAGAATTGGAATGAACTATTGTTCAAAGAAGCACTTGCTATCAAGAGTAAAACACCTAAACTAAATCATGGAATAATGGCATCTAAGGACCTGATTGTCTTTAGGTGAACATGAGCTTCATTGTATTAACTAGTGCTCACTAATATATTGAGTGTAACTCCCACCAGTGGTATTGTTTGCTGAACTCCAATGCTCGCTTGTATATTTGCCGCCTTTTCCACTCAAACTTGTATATATAGCCGACTGTATACTCCAATTGTTTATATGTACTCCTGATGATGGCATAAGCACTGCCGAAATATAGAATATTTTATCACAATGACTTCCATTTTCGGAGTTACTTTCATCCTAGTTTATGTGAAATTGATCTGTGGGAATAATGGATATTGATTCTACCTTAGCCTTACCTAGCCTGGGGGCCAAGGTGGACCCCCTACCAAACTTTCTGCGCTATCTCCGGAACGACGAAACATGGAGAGCTGAAACTCCGTGAATTTATAGTTTGTCATATTGGGGTCATTTTGAGCCTATTTGAAATCCCGAGCTGAGGATCATGGGTAACTTCAAGATGGCGGCCAAATGGGGTACCAGAAAAATGATGTTTTTGTCATATTTCTTCAAAATTTCTGCTTTCCGCAATGAAAAGTGGGCAAAAGCTATATTTTATTTTACATCACATCAATATTTGCTAATTTATTATGCAGTTGTTGTGGAGAAATTGCATAAATAAAAAATTCGGAAAATCTGACCGAAAAATCGACCAAAAAAATGCGTTTTTGAAAATGACGTCACTGTGACGTCCGTGTGGTAAGTTTCAGCCCCCTAGCTCAAGGGGCAAGAAAGGGATTTCGGCGCCCCCAGGCCAGGACAGGTCCCAAAAAGCCCGTGCCAGATTGGGTTAAATAATACCGCCATCAGAAATCGAGTAGCCTGAATATTTCGTATCAGTAGCTTAAATATGAATATGAAATCCAGATTTCTTTAAAAAAATTCAAATGTTATGCGGAGAAACTTTCTTAAAATAAACACTCGGCTCTGTGGAATAAGACTACACCCACGGGGGTTCAGGTGAATTCATAAAGCTGAAACATACTGTAAAATCACTCAGATTTCATGGAGCATATATTGTATCTTGTCTACCGTGCATATGTAGTTCTTTGGTATAGGCCTATTAGTGTGGACATTTCTCTGGTCTATCATTGGTGATTGCGAAAACAATACTGAGCAACTGAGAAATTGTAATGTCTATTTCAGACTGCTTGGGAATATTTCTCATGGAAGCCTCCAAGAGGAAACAATAGTTCAAGCCAGCACTCAACCACTCTAATATTGGAATCGATCCGTTTTGGTCTTTTTGGTTTTTTTTTATTCCGCAGCCAGTCCTTGCCACTGGAAGGAACGTCATTCGCGCCATTTGAATAGGTGCAGTGATGATCATTGTGGACATACTATTTGTAAATTTATAAACCATTTGTGTATCCATCCCGTATCATTGAATTACTAGGGAAATAGCCTGTTTTCATGCTTATTCGGTTATTTCCCAGTCAAATGTTCTTTAATTTACCTTATGGAGTGCAATTTATATACTTCTTGTGAAACATGAACTATTAAATATAGGTCAACATAAACACTAGCAGAATAACAGATAAAGTCCAGGACAGGGTGGGGCTGAGGAACTGAGGTGGAGATGGGATATATTTTTGGGTTCATTTTCAAGACATTTTTTCAGTTGACTTCTGCCTGGATGTGAATACTCATGATCTCTAGCCAAAGTAGCATCTTGTGTCGTCCAATCGTTGAATCTGACAATCTCAATTTGGTCAGATCTATTTCACTTTTGAGCGGCTATAGTGATACGTATAAATTGTTCTGTTGTGATAGATATCTAACTTTTGTTGAGTTATATCCTATTTTGAGGTGTCTGGACGCAAATGACAGAAAATCGAGCCTGTTTCAAAATAATCACCATGTTATAGCTCTATATGCGCACGTAAATGAACCTCATCTTATCCCTTAAGCGGTGCCAGATACTCGATGTCAGTGCATAAAGGTGACAAACTCTTAGGCTGATGCCTTGATATCGCTGCATGAACGTGAGAAACTTTTAGGCAGGTCCTCTGATGTCAGTGCATAAACGCGGGAAACTCTTAGGCTGCTGCTCTGATGTCAGTGCATAAACGTGGATTCAAGTCCACTACCCAAATATATTCGGAACTATTTTGTAAAACAGTCATCTGTTCATCAATATCAAACACGCGCACATTATCTTAATTTATACAGGCCATTTTGTCGTAGTAATTTGTCCTTTTATACTATCAAAACAGCTGGTCCCCGCGAGTGGAATAAACTAATGTCCTCTATCAAAAACATACATCGACATCACTCTTCAAATCTAAGCTTAATTCATACCAAATTGAGAATGACTGATCCACTTTCTCGACCATCTCCAATGCTGTTGCACAATAATATTAGGCCATCCTAAGTTTAATTTCAGTATTATTTCCAACTTAGGGATAAAACAAGCCCCCTGGGGTTTTATTCCCGCCTTTCAAAGCATGTTAGCATCATTTATATTAGTTACGCAAATTTGGTGAATGAAATGAAATGGTGCTCTGATGACAGTGCGTAAACGTCAGAAACTTTAAGGCTGGTCCTCTGACATCAATGCATCAAATCGAGAAACGGTTAGGCCGGCCCTCTGATGTCGGTGCATAAACTTGAGAAATTTTCAGGCTGGTCCTCTGATGTCAGAACATCAACGCGAGAAACTCTTAGGTTGGTTGAGAAACGTTTAGGCCGGTCCTCTGATGTCAGTGCATACACATAGGAAACTCTTAGGCTGGCGCCCAGATAGCGGAGCATGAACGTGAGAAACTTGTAGGCCGGTCCTCTGATGTCAGAGCATAAACGCGGAAACTCTTAGGCTGGTGCTCTGATGTCAGTCCATAAACGTGAGAAAGTTTTAGCCCGGTCCTCTGATGTCAGTGCATGAACTTGGGAAACTCTTAGGCTGGTGCTCTGATATCAGTCCATAAACGTGAGAAACTTTTAGGCCGGTCCTCTGATGTCAGTGCATAAACGTACGTGAGAAACTTTAAGGCTGGTCCTCTGATGTCAGTGCATCAACGCGAGAAACGCTAAGGCTGGTGCTCTGATGTCAGTGCATAAACGTGAGAAACTTTAAGGCCGTTCCTCTGACGGCACGAAATAAACGTGGGAAACGCTTAGGCTAGTGCACTGATGTCGGTGCATAAACGTGAGAAACTCATGCCGGTGCTCTGATGTCAGTGTATAAACCTGGGAAACTCTTAGGCTGATAGCCTGCTATCAGTGCAAAGAGGTGGGAAAACTGGTAATGTCGTTCTGTGTACATGTTAATAAACGTCAAAGTGAACGGATTTGAGAAAGTTTTAGTCTGGTGCTCTGATGTCCGTGCATAAACGTGAGAAACTTTTAGACCGGTACTCTGCCAGAGCATAAACATGGGAAACCCTTAGACTGGTGCCATAATATCAGTGCATAAACGTGAGAAACATTTTGGCCGGTCCTCTGATGTCAGTGCATAAACGCGAGAAACTCTTAGGCTGGTGCTCTGATGTCAGTGCATAAACGTGAGAAACTTCTAGGCCGGTCCTCTGATGTCAGTGCATAAACGCGGGAAACGCTTATGCTGGTGCTCTGATGACAGTGCATAAACGTGAGAAACTTGTAAGCCGATCCTCTGACGTCAGTGCGTAAACGCGGGAAACGCTTAGGCTGTTGCTCTGATGACAGTGCATAAACGTAAGAAATTTCAATACTGGTCCTCTGATGTGAGTGCATCAACGTGAGAAACGCTTAGGCTGGTGCTCTGATGTCGGTGCATAAACGTGAGAAACTTTAATACCGGTCCTCTGACGTCAGTGCATCAACGCGTGAAACGCAAAGGCCGGTGCTCTGATGTCAGTGCATAAACGTGAGAAACTTGTAGGCCGGTCCTCTGATGTCAGTGCATAAACCTGAGAAACTTGTAGGCGAGTCCTCTGATGTCAGTGTATCAACGCGAGAAACGCTTAGGCTGGTGCTCTGATGTCAGTGCATAAACGTGACAAACTTATAGGCGAGTCCTCTGATATCGGTGCATAATGGCGACAAACTTAAGGCTGGTCCTCTGATGTCAGTGCCTAAACCTGAGAAACTTGTAGGCCGGTGTGCTGCGGTACACTGTCCTATACATAGAGTGTCCGGGGGACACTCCAAGCTGAGGAAGAATGTCCTACAGACAATGTTAACCAGGTACGAGTGTTCTACGGACAACTATCACCTGGGGATTAATGTCCCACCCTGGGAAAGAGTGTCCGTGTTTCATTTGTTGACATGGAAATTCTTTGAGAAGAGCGTATGGGATATTGGTTGGAGGTGAAAGGATGTGGGTAGCTTAAGTTGGATTGGCTGGTTCGATGACGCCACAAGTATATCTTGTCGGATAGCATTATATCGATTTGCTTTGCTTTGAAAATGTTTTGAGCGGAATATTTTGTCGGGCAAAGCAAGACTTTTTGTGTCATTTGGAACAATACACTTGATGAATCATGGAGAACGAGAAATCCATAAGTAATAGAATATATTCCGTGTGGGGGAGCGAGGCGTGACTGCGTGACGTGTGAAGCTCCGAGTATCCCCACAGGCACACACATTGCCCGACGAAATATATCACCAATATATTGAAATTATCACGTGCATGTGGACTTCGAATGTATATAACCTTTGCCTCGAGAAGACATCGCGTGAATGCGCACTCGTTTGCGGTGTGTGTTTTGGCCAAAAATGTCGTGCAGAGTATCCATTGAAAAGTCTCACTTTATACAGTCATGGGGTTGTTTTCATGAGAGTAGTTTCACATAGACTGTTTCACCGTCCAGTGATAGTAGACAATGCGTATTAACCCCCATATTGACCTTTGACCTATTGACGTCACAGTCACGTGACCGGAAGTGACCTTGGTTCCAGAGCACTGATGTTTCCGGTAAATTTTGTGTGCATGCGCCGGGTAAAAAGTCACTTCCGGTGACGTGACTGTGACGTCTCAGAGATCAAAAAACAATATGCGTATTGATACGCATTCTCAGCTAATATCCTCTGTGTTTAGCCTTACACCTTCGAACGGTGCGAGTCTACATATTTTACACTTACATGTACGGGCCACTCTCCTTCCGCTGCACGACAAACTACGGTCAAATATCCGATATCAATGCTTCTCCCGTACTGTTTACATAAATTGGGTATTTCTGGTACACCCTTACTGTCATGACTGTGGCACATACACGTATCATGCCATATGTGTAGCAGTGAGAGACACTTTTGTGTACTTTCTAAAATACAAGGAATGATGTGTTTAAATTGCACACATTCGTTTTGTGTTTTCGCTACAAGGGTTTACCACAGGATTTGGACAACTCCAAGAAGTCTCAATATTGCTCATACATTCTTTATTTATCTTCAGTAATGATATTAATTTCGCTCCAACATCTGAAACGCTACATAGAGACGCCTTGTCCATTGCCACGTTAATCTATTACAAGTAAGCCTAATCAGGAGTGTATATATCGAATGCGTACAATATACACATATATTACGTAATACATGTTTATCTGAGCATTTTTTTTTCACAATGACTGTACCATTGATACTTTCCGTACAGATTATTTAGAGCGAAGTTCTCCTTTTGAACTCAAGTTACATTATCTAAGATGCGAAGGAAAAAGGAATAAATATAAAATGATGGCTAAGATCTTGGGTCGCATCCAGGCATAAAATTAACTTCCTGTCTTGTTCAATTATGTTGACGATGGTACCATTGTTACAAAATTTAGGGTAACATTTTATGTTAAAAATATGAATACCCTAACCAAATATGGCTTTAGGCATAACATTTCAGATTTTTAGATTCCGATCAACCCAATATTTCAGTGTCGTATCGGGTAATTTTGGTAATACTCAAAGCGTAAAAAGAATTGATTAACAATAAATTAATTTCATATTCAATGGAAAACAAACGTGGAAAAGAAGTGTGAGATTGCGAGATATGTTCGCCTGTCATAGAGCGTGTGAAACTGAAATAGGGAGTATAATATTATACAGTTTAGTAGCGACTGGTACAAGTATTGCGACAGAAACATCTATAGTAACAGTGGTACGGTATCTACATTTTCACAAGGTTCAATTATATCATAATCACTGTTTTAGATAATATAACAGTTAACGAATTGCATACAAATTAACTTCTGACAAGATGACGTCATGATGACGTCATCAAAGTAATCTTTCGAATTGTCCCTTTTTTTATTAGATTGTGGCTTACAATTAGAGAGATGCACTTGTTACCCAAGGTTAGCCATAATACCATTAGTCATTTTACCCCGGTCTGTTGGGGTTAAACTGCATGACAATAATTATACATATAAGATTTCATGTCATATGTTGATATTGGACGTGAAGCAAAACATCAATCCATAGTAATAACCTGCTTACAGGACTAAAATACAACCAACTCTTACTAATAATAGTAAATGCCAAAAACATATAATTATTCACAGTAATATTGATTAATCTTTTTTTATTATTAGTCATTAACGCTTGAATGTATAAATGTGTATTAAAACAAAGATGTAATGATGAACGTGTTGAACGAAATTACCCATGTGAGAAAAGGAGAAAAAAGTGTAAGATAAAAGAGAAAACAATTATGCAGTCTCGACTGGGCGTGAACCTGCACAATGTCGAGCTCAAACCCGTCATTCTGGATGCTGACTATCCCAACATACTTCCCCACAGCGTTATGGCCTCGACAGCTCCAAACATCGATTTCTAAAGGTGCCCAATGCATGTGCATAATAGTGGGTCAAATGGGACACTTGTCTTGTAGGACACTTACAACCGCCACTGTTGTAACGGCTTAGAATGTCAGCTTGGCTAATAGTGTCCTACCCTATAAAATGGAGCATAACACGGAGATATGCCTAAGGAGTGTAGGGGACATTCTTAGCCTCCACACCGGTCCTCTGATGTCAGTGCATAAAGGTGGGAAACGTTTACGCTGGTGCAATGATGTCAGTGCATAAACGTGTGAAACACTCATGCCGGTGCTCTGATGTCAGTGCATAATCGCGGGAAACTCTTAGGCTGGGGTGCTCTGATGTCAGTGCATAATCGCGGGAAACTGTTAGGCTGATACCCTGATATCAGTGCATGAACGGAGAAACCTTTAGGCCGGTGCTCTGATGACAGTGCATAACGTGGAAAACTCTTAATCTGGTGCCCAAATATCAGCGCAAAGACGTGGGAAAATTGGCAATGTAGTTCTGCGTACATGTTAATAAACGTCAAAGTGATAAGATTTGTTGGATATGAATATGTTAATAAAATTGTTTCTTTTGTAGAAATGAGAAACATTTGGAGGACTCCATGTTACAGCCTTCATCTGACCAGCACAAGCTGAAAAATTAATCGAAAAACTTACCTGAGCCAGATGGACTTTTCACTATCTGATAAGGCTGCCAAGGTAGACTCCATAGCAGGTGCCACGTAATATACCACGTCTAATGTTGTATTCTAAAACAAGAGCTGTGTCTACTTTAGTGGTGATTTTCTGTTCAGTCCCCAATTATAAACACCATGTATATACGAAGAGTCACGCAAAATTGTGTTGCTGTACTGTCCAGCAGTTGCAAATGGTGATAGAGCATTTCTGTATGCATTACAGTGCATCGATACACCATTGGAGAACACAAGACAGAATATTCAAACATCTCCCAAAGGCTAGAGATATGCATGTACTGGTAACTCCTGTCTTATCGAATGTGCACCCACATATTTATCTGCATCCAAATGACCGTATTGATATTTGATATAACGGTGCGATTATAATATACTATCGTTTATCCAGAGAATCTCTGCCTCAGACAAGAACGTTCGTTATCTTAAAGCTGAAACAGTATACATCCTAATCTATTCACCCTTTTCGGAGATGGGAAACAAGGAATACACATACCATAAGGAGAGAAGATGGCCATTCTGCGCTGGAACTCTGGGCTGAAAATATTTGCTCCCTGAAGATAAAAATATAATATTTTACATAGAAACACTAAATATCATCATTTATCAGACCGTAATTCTTATGTATTCTGTGGAGAAGGAAATTGATATTAAACATACTGTTCATCATTTACAAGCTCCCAAACCAGAAAATAATTCAGAAGAAATATCCGTATTAAATGAACACACAACAGGGTTTGTAAAGGTTGAGAACAGTATTGAAATCGGTAGTAAATATGTTGTTTTTGTTTATAGCGCAAGAAGTTTGGCGATGTTGTGTCCCATGTTTGATAAATTCGAGGTCAAGATGAGATTTACCAGCCGAAATTCTCCCAGCGAGAGCGGATTGTGACGTCACAAGGGTAAGACAGATCGGGCAATAAAGCGCTCATCATGCAAACTGAATTTGACAGCAGCTCTCATTTCGCAGAAAATTCAAGCAACAGGGACTAATATTGGCTCAAGATTTACGGATCATATGATGAACTACCACCATAGCTATCGCAATGTATATCAGATATCAGGAATATTCCATGCTTATGTAACGATATTGTCGTATCAATTTGGATCATGGGGGGGGGGGGACTCCGACAAATTCTTTGCTAACCGGAGGTCATCTCGAATGCTAAGCCAAATATTTGCTGCGGTATGGATGGACGGTGTACCGAGACGAATATACGCTCATACCATATCAATTATGAGCATCATTGGAATTGAGGATTGTAATGAATTAAACCGTCAGGTGGTAAAGTGCAAGGCGGTTATGTAGAAAAGCCGGTTATCTCCACAGATTGTAGGGACGACAGGCGGAAGGGACTATAAAACCGAATTAGCTCGACAGAGTTTGATTCTAACCGAGTTAACACTGTAAAAGGATTTCTTCAGTGCTGGACTTCTGCAAACAATGTCGGGCTCCATTTCCAGGTGGTATTTACCTGTGTGACCGTCCGAACTTATGTATAGCTAATTAACTGTAATAAATGAATGTCCTGTCTTTGAGAAAAGTGAAATGCGTACAGATATTTCAGATTTCACTATTTCTATATAGGTGACAGTTGTGAGACATATATATTTGTAAACGTTGAATTCCATAGCTTGATAATCTATCGAGCAGGATGGGTTTCGGAGTCCATTTAATATGAAGAATAAATCTTAGCCCCACAGACTTTTTTAAAAAGTGCCGTCCAGTTATCTGCTGTAGCAAATCACTTATCAGTTATATTAGATAATCCGTTATAACTTTTTATTGTTATATGTGTACAATAGTTCTTATCATTTCGAAATCTGTTTTAACTTTCAGATCAGACTTACGTATAGTACATTGTAACAGGTTGTTTATTCTGTTTATACGAATAAGAAAACAAACTTCCTTAGCAATCACCAATCGACATAATACTGTTGATAGAATGCATGGCACTACAGCTATATGCTATACCTATAATACAAACGCCTTCTGAATGTATAGATTTACATAGCTTTTTTCCTTGTTATATATTTTCCAAAGTTGACTGCAATAGATGTTGCAGCAGTATGCTTTAAAATAATTTTCACCACGATGGGGATAGATGCATACAGGCATACAGCTTTCTGAGTAGTACATTGGTACGAACACATGGCTTCCTCTTCTGAGATTTCACATCCTCATTATCCAAAAGATCACAGGTTATAATATTACCTAGATAAGTGTATAAAACTTACGAGCATCGAGGCGGACATATTTCAGAGCATCCTAACGCGCCATCAGCGAAGGCATCACGAACACGTTTTGGGCAAAGATCTGAATCTGAGATGAAATAATGAAATACCTATTAATTACATATTATCTTACCCATTTGCAAGGAAAGTTGTATTTGATGAATGATAAATGCTAGACATGACACCAATATACCACCGGAGGTCATCGGATCACACTGGTCAAGTATTTATTAGTGTAACTTGCCGTGGAATCCGTCTAACGGAATTATCATTGTATTCCGTCGAAGCCTATCAAGCCATTACACCAATGGTGAATGAGGAAAAGTTCACACACTTTTTCATTTCTACACAAAATGTCACTAGAAATATATTTGAGAGTGGCTCTATTTTTGTATCAGAGGTCGACTGGAATGAAGGAATCGGGCTCAGCTTGAATTGGAAATGCGGTATTTGCTCTGTAACAGTGATTTCATTCACACTCCAGAACTCAAGTAGGAACAATGAAGGGACACCTTACCTATGTCGTTATTGTTGTAACACAGGTCGAGATTGCCCTCAGGATTTGAAGTGAGGACAGAAGAGTTACAGGGCAGTAAGTGGTCACAACACCCACATTGCTCAACGAGACGGCGCTGGTAGCATGTGTTGTAGCAGGCCTGCAAGACATAATCATATCATCGATGACTTGTGTAAAACCCCTCCGGCCCTTCCTCTTCCCAATCTATAACCAATGGGATATGGCTGGTGCATGTTTGAAGGTTTGTCAGCTACATGCCGATGTGCGTTGATTCTCTACGGGTACTCTGGCTTCCTCCACCATTCAAAGTGCTGTCACCATATGAGCGAAATATTCTTGAGTGTGACATTAAACCAAACTCTCCCTATCGGGATCTGCCTCAAATGCCACCTTGGACATCTTTTAATAGCGACAGATAAACTCGAACGTGTTAAATTGGAATGATATGCGAGTGGTGAGAAAAAGAAAGACTTAAAAGCAACTATATGACTCTGCAGGAAAGCTTCTATCAGAAACTCACATCCAGACCCGAGTATACGGTGGATTCTCGAACGTAGCCTTAGTATCTCAACCGCGCTTTTATTGCAGCTGTTCGTGTTGAGAATATGAAGTATCCACACGACCTTTAGCACCGGCTTCAACGGAATTAGATCCGCTAGCTCGTGAGCTGTGATGACAGATCAACTCAAGCAAGTAACTTTTCTGATCTTCCTAGAAGAGCACCGAGGACGTCTGATGATACTGGTCATATCCCTGGCTCCAGTGTATATTAAATGCGTATTTCCCCAGTGTCTCCATGACACTGCTGACTGAGATTTTCTACCCTCCGACCCAAGAACTTCCCGGCCCACAATGAGCCTTTGATGCTCAGTTTTTATTTCAGTTTTTGTGGTTCATTTTGCCTCACTTCTGGGATCTCTCTAATACTATTTTAACCATATTTAGATATCGGCGTTTACAGCCGCATACGTTATGGTGTGTGTATGTATATCTTATGTTGCCGACCCTCTGTGGGCGTCAAGTGTCCTTTTTGTATGTTTTGCTTTTGTTTTCCAACCCCATACCAATCAAAGTTGACCAAAACAATTCCGGACCCCAATTGACGTAAAATATGCCAGCTCTACAGAGAGAAGTCGTAGTGTTTTACCTTGACATTACGCAATAGGCCGAGAGTGGGCAATATTTCGAATCCCAGCTTGTGTACTTTGGAGTTGGCAGGGAGCTAATATTCTTCGCCAACCCAGTTTTGGAACAAAACTCTTCGTATGATGCCAAAAAACGATTCACACCACTGATTCTGTAATTGTCATATTTGTCTTGGGCAAACATCTCACCTTTTTCATTGTTGGTATGTAATATGGTGAAGGGCGACAGCCTAGTACGCTTTAACAATGGACCCCAGCACTACAACATGATTACAGCTTCGCAAGGACCGAGTGGCTTCAAAATAATATATATGGTCCTTGACCATTACAAAGACAAATTCAAAAAGATTTGTCGAAAACATCTACTGTACTAATAATTAATATACAATAATGTAAAACCCGAACCAGTGAACTAAGTTCAGAGAGAACCCAGGAAAAGAGGCAAATCTTATTCCTTCCTTTCTGAGAGGTCCTACATCCTACAACGTCAGTTATATTTGTTGTGTCAGAACACAAAAACAATTGTGATGCATTAACATGAGACGAACCAACATGTGTAGAAGAGCACATCTAGTCATACCAGACCATGTTTGCCAAATATAGGAACACATCTATATCTATTAGTTGCGTAGTTGCACTGTGCCAACATTGTCCGACGGTCGACTGACTTCATATGCCTGGCTAAAGAGGTTACCTAAACTGAGATGTGGAATCCCTCTTTGCTGAAGGTGCATTTCGCCAGTTTTCATAGTAAAATGCATCGCGATCTCTACTCGATGATATTTTATTAAGATACTGTCATGTGCTTCAATGTATTGTACTTTAGCGTTAATGCTTTGTTGGTACAGGGTGCGAGGAGCTGAATATGTCCATGTGGCATAACCCTTGGCGACAAGCATATTACTGTAGCTGCATGATCATGGGGAAACTAGAGGATTATAAAAAATAAATAAACAAACAGAGTGAGTGAGTGAGTGAGTGAGTGAGTGAGTGATCGATCGAGCGAGAACGTCGTTATCAACGATTTTCCTGCTAACATGTGCCGGGACAGGTGAGTGCCCATAGTTCCTATTATCTTAGACCCATTTCAGCCCAGCCAGTACAGCGCCCGGTGACCCATCCAAGGGTGGGATAACAACGCACATATATGAAAACAAAAGTGAACTGCGAAGATAGGCACCAAGGCGCCAAAGATGACAAGTGGGATAAAATAACACGGAGTTCATAAAAATACAACAAGATAATATATTGCTTCAGGTAGCAAGGGCAAGGGTCAGTGAAAGGGCATGAGGCAAAGATGAGAACACGTGACACATAGGTAGACATTGAGGATCCAACTTGTCAAAAAGCTGACAAGCTTGAGAATATTAACAAGCGAAGACGATAACTGATAGAACACTGTTCGATTCCAAGTTGGAAGCAACTTGGTATGTAAGCATTTTCCAGAATTGGTCATCAGAATATGGTATTAAACGCAACATAACAAGGGTGGTGAAAAAGATGCCGGCGTACTGACAATCGTCAAATGACCCCACAGACAACAATACTAACTACATATTTCTAAAAAATGATCCCTGTGAGTGATCTTGAATGACATGACCACATGCCCCAGAGTACCGGCTTGAGCGGTGTCATATACTTCAAAGCGATGATGTGATAACACTGTCAAGTCATCTAGTCACCAGATAGAACAAACGGCCCAAACGATGGAGTATTTACAGAACGCAAGAGCGTATTCAGAACTTATACCTGTGAAGCCCGACACCGGCCAAGTGCTTCAGTTTCCACCATGTTTACAAGTCACAATACTAAAATTACAATGATTTCCATAGAGGGCAAGCGTCGGGAACAAAACGTCCACCAGCAAAATCTCACCACATACAGGCAACAATTAATTGCAACATCAAAAGGGTGGTGTCGTCGCACTGGCAATGACTTGTAAGAACGAGAATCAGCCAGCTGACTACCATGAAGACGATGACAAAAGTGACGCAAATAAGACAAATTGTGTCTCCAAGTTGCCAAGGGAATACGAAAGGTGGGATAGCGAAAAAGACAAACACAGTTTCGCTCCAAGTTCGTGTCCGGAATGAAGCATCGACGAAGCAATTTGTATTGTATGTGCCAGGCTCCGACTCTAATGTAATGTGCTGAAAACGAAAAACCAACAAATTTTTGCAACAGACTATAGTGTTGGAGGGCTTCCCCGAAAAGCAGTGACGTAGGCTAGTGGTGTTGATCTGGACAGCGACAGGGTAGTGTGTGGAAGTTGAGTTTCTTTTGTTTAGCCAGAGAAGTTATGAGACATGATATCATATATATATGTGGATGTTATGATAAGTCTCCGAATGTATCATTAGGGCTAACAGAAACACCGACTGGCTCATAAGAACTGTTGGACGCTGGTGACAAAGGCAAATTGGAACACACGTGAGTAGAGGTACAATTTTCGTTACCACATCCGGTTTTGTGAATTCCAGATTTGTACACCTGTCGCCTATTATAAATGATCAGAGTTTAACTGGATTGAAATAAATATTGAACTGAGTGGATTTTTGTATCTTTCCAGTGCCCTGTTTCCCAAGTCGGATGACTGGAAACCTGAAATACTGATCACCAAAATAATCCAGAATTTAAGCCAGAAAACGTGAAGGTTCGACGGGAACATTGTTTGACAAATAAAGTAAATCAGTGGGAACAATTAGCTGTCGGGGAATGCATTAATGAGCCGTAGCGCCGGATACTGAGGCGCGTTGTGAATATTCTGTGAAAGGAAATAAACCGTGCTATATTGAATATACTTTGATCTATACCTTGGAGTTATGCTGGCGGACGCACTGTAGTAGCACCGATTTCTCACGGATAAATGCCTGATATATGTTGGTTTTGGATTTGAACTATGAATGATTTATGTTGAACTTTGACTTGAACTTTTGTGCATTACCGATACGGATACCTGGGACACTGTTTCCGGGGACACTGTTTCCTGAATAGTCGGTGTCAACGGGGAGATTTGCGGAGACATTCATTTGTGGAGAGCTCGTGGTTTGTGGTTGAATGCTGAACAGAAATCTAAGAAATTGAAACTGAAAACGTGACTTGTGATTTTGACGAGTAGTGTAAAAAGGGGGTTTCCTCACCAAGAAACATTCCAAAGACTGTTGACCATATAAACTTTTCTATCTATATATAGATATATATAAGCTATGGTTTTATTTTTTTTTGTCGATTAGTTGAAGACTGATAGGAACCTGACGGGTCAAGTCAGAAGCGCGCGTAACAAGTGTTTAAAACTAGTTCACGAGATCGGGCGAATTCTCAACCGCTTAGAAGAGCACAGGTTATAACTAAGCATCATTGGATCCTACCTTCACTGTACATATGTTATATTTATGTCCTGTTTGTGTCCTTGCTCATGATTTAGAGATTACAGACATGTTTTCGTTTTGTAAACAGATGTGTTAGTTGTTCCTTGAGCCCGAGACATCCCAGTGATTCGAACGTGATATTTCCACGTCCTGACAATTTTGGTGGCAGCGGTGGGATGTCTTATGATAGGACAAGGTCGTAACATATCTGTATGTTATAGAAGGCGTGAAACACTGTCTATTATTCTCTTGTTCCTTTGATTTGAAATTGGTACGTTTTTTGTTTTTGTTTTGTGACCCTACCATTGATACCCATGGCATACTAATGTGGGTATAGACATCTGGTTGAAATATTTGGTAGGTGTGATTGGGTGATGCTCAATTGATTCGTCGCGACATAGCTGAAATATTTTTGAGAAGCGACGTTAAATTCTATTCACTCACTATTTGGTAAGTGGTCAGGCTTTCCATGATGGCTTCTCTAGCAGAGTCAGCTATCAGTAAAGGATACACACATGAGCAGTTTCGAGAATTGCTAGCCATGGAGGAATCCAGGGCTCAAACCGACGAAGAGAGAGAGAGAGAGCTCCGAAGGTATGATAGGGAAATGAAGAAAGCAGCGCTTGATCTAGAGAAGAAACAAGTAGATATGGAAGAAGCGCAATTGTCTCGACCAATTGAAGCGAATGAGAAGGTATCATCACCCCAGATAAAACTGTCCAAATTTCAGGAAAGTGATGACATTGATACATTCTTGCAAACATTTGAACGGCTGGTGCGTATTTATAAATGGCCCGAAGAATCCTGGGCAGCACGGTTAATTCCTTTACT